>JAKCPI010031770.1:0-49964 GCA_023213315.1 Euborellia annulipes | reverse complement strand
AAATAAGCTTTTAAGCAAAATCGGCCAAAAACTACTAGTACTTTACTGATGTTAATTTTTCAGTTTTTTTTCGATTTTCTCAAAATTCCCTTTAACGATTTTAGATTAAAATTCAAAAATCAATTATTTTTAAAAATATTTTATTTTGGATCTTGTCGGATTTTCGGCCATTTTTTTTTTTTTCTGGCGAAAATTATTATATTACACTGGCACTACATTTAAAATATACTAGCCGCGCCGCCCGCCTTCGGCCCCCTGGACCCCCCAGCCGCTGGCTCAGGCCCTGCGGCGGACCCTCGCCTTTCTTAAATATGAGAAACGGGCTGGCGTCTAGACAGGAGGGCTACGCCCCCCTGGACCCCCACCAGCTGGCTCGGGCCCGCCTTGCGGCGAACCCTCGCCTTTTCTTAATTATAAAAAAGAAAATTATTATTACTACGTATTCCAATCCAGTGCCTGCTTGAGGATTTGTTTACATTCATGGAATACACAACTGCAAAGAATACTTAAATATTTCTCTATGCACTTCCTATGGGAGAAATCGAACTTAAGTTAATAACTCAAAATGTTATAGGAATTTTGGGGACCCGAGTATTTTTCCTGGACCCATCCATAACGTCCTTTATAAGGCCTGCAAAATTTCGTTTCAAAATTCCAACGGGAAGTAGGTCAAACAGAGCGTGACAGACGGACCGGACAGACGGACAGACAGACGGACATGAACAGCGGACGGACAGACAGACGGAGCGGACAGACGGACACTCCGCAATTATTATATATAGATAGATTTTCCAGAAATCAATTATAATAAAAATAAAAATTATCTAGCAATTAGTTTTGTTTTGTGGACCATTTGGCGCCCTTTGTGGGTAGCGCCCGGGGCATCATGACCCCCCTTGCCCCCTCCCTCGCTACGCCACTGCATTTATCATTTTGAATGGACAACAATTTATGTATTAGTACCAACATAAAAATACTAAAAACCCTAAAATTTTTTTTTTTAAATGTCCAATTATTTAAATTTAAGAACAAACGAACTATTCATGTAGTACCAACATAAAAACAATAAAAAAACCCTAAATTTTTTTAAATGATTATTTTAAATGAATAACAAACGAATTATTATATAGATCATATTATTATTATAGTTATTAAATAATTTTTGAAATCTATTATTTGTTTGTCTCTTTAAATGATTTGAGTTGATCTAAAAAATAAATAAATTGCCTTTTTTTGCTTTTTCTCTCTTCCTTTCTAACTTGAAATTCAATTATTTTAATGTAATGGAAAACAGCAATCTATTTAAAATGTTACAAGAGAGAGAGAAGAGAAATTAATACATAAAAGAGGATTTTATAATTATTTATCGATTTAAATAATTTAGTTCCGGGTTGACAGAGCTGGGGATCGCTTTTTTGAAAAAATTGAAAATAACTAAAAAAGTACATCAGTAAAGTACTAGTACTCGAAGATTTTTAAAAGACGAGTAGGGATGTGGTATCGAAAGGAAAGTATCGACAAAAAAAAATCAAAGATGAGTTCACTTCTTTTTGTCGCGGACTGTCCCAAGCCAAGCGAGGGAAACGCCACTTGGATCAACCAACAATCCCTCTTTGTTATTTCTGTTTAATTAATCAAAACGCGGGTTTACCTGGTGATATCGAGGATGAAAAGAAAGGAGCAGGCATGGAGCACTCAGGTGATGCGTCGGTGTCGTGGATTGGTGAGGAAGGAAGCATTATTTGATGAGAGATGCAACGAAATCACAAGCTTCAGAGTTACTGAGGCGGCGACGACAGCGCTGCCGTCGTCGTCATCGTCTCACAACCGAACAAAGCCGAACTCTCCCGAAGTGCAAATGTATCTATAATTGAAAGAAATCGGTTTGATTGTTGAATCTATTTTTAATTTCAATAATGAAAATAATATAAAAGAGAAAGATATTTTTTTTTTTTTTTAATAAATTGAATACGTAATACATTTTTAATATTTTAATAAAAATAGTAAAATTTTTAAATATACCGGTATATAAAAAAAAAGATTTTATTTTATCTATAAAATATGATTTCTCTCTTTCTTCGCTTTCCGGGTTGACCGAGATGGAGCTCGGCTTTTTTTTTTAAGAAAATTGGAAAAAACTAAAAAAGAACATCAGTAAATTACTGTTCTCAAAGGATTCCCAAAGACGAGATCAATCGTACTTTGTTTTATAAACCGGAAATAGGAAATATTTAAATAAAGGATTGAAGAGGAAGGAAAGCAGCCAGGCAGGGAAAAAATTAAACTCCTTTGACGCAAAACGTTTCCGCCGATTTAATCATGCCATCTTCAGTTGCATTGGAGTTTATTAGTAAATAGGGTTGTCAACCGTCTATTCATAAGCAACCAATGCAACTGAAGATGGCATGATTAAATCGGCCGAAATGTTGTGCGTAAAATGAGTTTAATTTTTTCCCTGCCTGGCTGCTTTCCTCTTTATTGAATTCTTCACAGCCACTTAAAATCGTTAAAGCGAATTAAGAGAAAAGTGAAAAAATCTAAAAAAGTACATCAGTAAAGTACTATATAGTACTCAAATTTCCCCAAAGATAGCGCAATTTCATATTGTTGCTGTAAATAGTATAAATTAAAAAAAAATTCTTAGAGCCGTTTTCGAGAACTGATATGCAGATAAACAAACAAATAAACCTACATTGCTCGATTAATAGTATAAGTATATTTTCTTTCTTTCGCTCACTTCAACTCTTGAATAAAACTAAAAACAGACTTGAGAAATATTTTATTGTTAAATCAATAAAAATAAATAATAACGTTAATCTCTATTGATTACGCTAACCTAATTATTTCATTTATTCTTATTTCTTGACTAGCGTTGTACGTATAACATTCTGATTTTGATCAAGACGCCATTTTGAATTTAACCTCAAACTATTTTTTACTTTTAAGAAATAAAATTAAAAAAAAAAAAAAACAGATATTTCAAGGAAATTTTTAATTAATTATTAAAATTTGTTCATTTAATAACAAACCCAGTCCAATTAGCCTCAAAAATAATTTCTTTTTTCTTGGTATTTGTTAATTTATTTAAAATTTTTGATTATTTATTATCTCTTTTACATGATTTGACAGTTTTTTTTCCCTTTGTCAGATTCTTTTCGGACCATTTAGGCCTATATTCTAAAATTAATTTTCCATACGTTTAGTTCCTTATCAGAAACCTAAAAAAATAAAACAAACTGATATTAATTAAATATACTTAAAAATGAAATGACAGATGAAGGTTATGGTTACTATATTTAATTTTTGAATTTCATTTTTCAAATATTATATTAACATTTTGATTATATTATTCATTAAATAAAAGTAAACAACATCGTCAATACGCAATATAAGTTTTTATCCTGTTTTTTATTTCAGGGGGTTGGTTTTTTACAGTTTTTCTCACCGACCTTGTTACATGCGTGACTAACTTCGCCTCTCTTCAATTCGTAGCTAACTTCACTTCGTTCACATGCATTGCTTATTTCACTTTACCAACACAATTGAATCCTAGACTACTAAAATTGCTAACAAACCTCCGATTTATGCCAAAAACGTCCAATGTCCCTGTCAATTCTATTTTGAATAAATAATCTAATCTAACAAGAAGCGAGAGAGTTCTTACATCACTTTTGTTTTGTGTGACATAACCTCAAACCTTTTGATTTTTATTGGCTATAAATTTTTCTTTTAAATTAAATTTCCATTTGATTGGAGACTGAAGAATTTATTGTTAAAACATGACGTCGTATACGACAAAAGTTAATTTTTTTTTTTTCTCAACCCATTAATCTTATCTATCGAGTACCAGCATCTTTTCTTTCTTGAGTGGGCGTCTTATTGTCTTTTTTTCTCTTCTTCTTCAAGGCTTGCAAACGCAAAATTTCTTTTTTATTTGAGGTTAAATTCAAAATGGCGTCGCCAATTGAATACGTGAATCAAAAAATAAACCATGTATCTATTATTACTATTAAATAGAGTGTTTGCTCTGTATAACAGGGATGATCTCAGAATGTAGTTTCCAGAAACAACACACAGTGAAAAAAATAAAAATAAAATTTAAACTCAAATTATACTATTAAACGAGCAATGTTCGTTCGTTCGTTTGTTTGTTTGTTTGTTTGTAGGCACATCAGTTCTCGAAAACGGCTCCAACGAATTTTTTCAAATTTTAAATATATACTATTTCTGGTACGTTTATGAAATTGTGCTAGGACTCACTTTTGGGAAAATTCGGCTACTAGTACTTTACTGATGTACTTTTTTAGTTTTTCCCAATTTTTTCGAAATTCCCTTTAACGAATTCTTTTAAATATTTACTACTATACTAACAAAACAAATGGCGTTGGGAAATCTCGAGTACTGATAGAACCATTTTCTGGCCTCCAATGATTTAATTAGAAATTATTATGATTATTTAACCAGAAAAACTCCTCTGGATCCGCCCTTGGTCAGAAATAAAATATAGATGTACAACTCCTTTATGAAACAATCCATTTTAGTAGTTTAGAGTTTCGCCATGCAGAGCGCTTATGCGCAAAAACAAGAGATAGATATTAATTTTTAATTATTTGAAGGGTTATCAGGCCTATATTAGATTAGAATGAAAAATTGAGGAAAAATTTCACTTTAAAGCTACTAAAATACTGAATGTAATGATTAATGAAATGTAATAACATGTCAATCTGACACCTGTCATTTGTTTGGTTATAAAGAGGTTATTTCTCCATATTTAAGAAACAAAAATCGGCCATATTTGTTTTGATTAGAAAAAAAGGATTATTATAAGAGTGCCTAAATCCCTTTGTTACAAAAATTAAAAATAATTCCCATAATATGAACAATTACAAAAAGATGTAATAAATTATAACGGAGGGCACGCAATAAAAACATTAAAAAATATTAAAAAAGGGAAATTCGTTGAAATCTTATTATTTAGAGACTAGCTAGCTACAAGCGCTCGCTTCGATTCGCTTCACTTCGCTTCGCCTCGCTACTCTTATACAGTTTATTTTAATTTCAAAAATGTGTAATCTAGTGCCTACGGTAAATTCTTTAGATTATATAATAAATTTTATTTTTTTTAAGACAATTTCTCATTTATTTACGTAGATCCTCTTCTCTTGTCGTTGTTCAACCAAGCATGAAATGTTTGTATTTGTGTTTGTGCTTGCAGAGATAATCCCTTGCACTAGTGGCTGTTATTATTAATTGTTGTCCTGCACACACACACACACACGTAAATATATAAATAGGATCAGCGAGTATGAATCCCCCCCCCCTTTAGTTGGCTGTTTCTAAACGTAACGCTTAAATGGGAGGAGTTCAATCATCAAAGTTGAGTTGCATGTCATGTGCATGCGTGCATGCATGCACAAATCATCATCATCATCATAAATAATGATAAACAGACTAATAATAGGAAATTAATGGAATTATTTCTTTTGATTTGGCACCAATAATAATAATAAAAACAAAAGGAAATTCGCAGTAGATACAAAGTGTCCAGTGAGTGGAGCCCCCCCCCCGCGGGGAGGGCCCCCCCCCCAATAAATACAAATTTTGTATTTGTTCGATTTGTCAGCCCTTATTTATTAACTCGATCGATTTTCTAACTAATGAATATTTATTTATTCATTTAAGAAACAAAAAAAAATTAAATTTCCATAACCATTGAGAAATTGATTAACAACAACAACAACAAAAAGTTTGAATATTATCTTTTGTTTTCTTAAAATGAATTGAATTTACATTCATTTAAAAAAAAAAAGGAAAATTTATTCTTAAAGTGGATATGAAGCGCAAAAAACTTGGTGTGACTGCTCACTACACAAGACGGAACTTTGGTTGTGTGCTGCTCTGCTGTCACAACATTTATGTTTGCTTTCGGGGGATAAATTTAATCACCAAGATGACATTAAGAAGAGGAAATTTGAATTTATGTGGGAACCCGCCCGCGCTGCTGGGAGGGCATTCTCGGGAACCCGCGCTGCTGGCACTCCAACTTGCTCGCTGTTGCGGTCTCTCTAGCCTTTGCCTAACCCCCCTAGGGGTCCAACTTTTGCAGACACCTCGTCACAGAAAATGATTATAAAAACACATATACTCATTAAGAAATATCCAGATCAATGTTCTTTTTTCGACATCCCTATTTATTCAGAGGCACTGCGCTATACAAAAATTCGGTGTGACTGGTTGCACCAGATTTTTTGTGTTATTATTATTATTTGAAATTCCTATCGGGATCCCCGTTTATTTGCCCGAGGTGCTTTCGTGCACGGAGACACACACCTCGACCTCTGGCCGTAGCCATCTACCGGCACCCTGTGAAGTTTCATCATTTCCTCTAACTCCTCCTGCTTTTGTCTCTAGCTAGTGAACGAATCCTTATATCCAACCTCTTCTGTGCTAGGGAGGATGTCCTAGTTGAGGAGGGACTCCCTCAGCACCGACTCCTTTCGAAGAATGCATCACTGAGAGGGAACCTTCTTTACGTCCCTTCCACAGGACGAGATGTCACAGCAACTCCCTCTCCTAGTAGAGTTGCCTGTGGTGAGATCCAATATTCCAATCCAGGACTTGCTTGAGGATTTGTTTTTATTAAATAAATATTTTTTATTTAAAGAAAAAACCCCTCACACCCGGGATTTGAACAGAGATCTTCTTTGTGGCTCGCTACACCACCGCTCATCGCTCACCGCCTCTGCTCGCCCAACAAGTATGCATGTGGTGAAATCCCGACCGCTGATATTCAAAGGTATGGAATTCCATAGCCTCGGGGTGCAGACGCCACCAGGAACGACGACGACCCAGATGTCGCCGTCACATGATGCAGGTCACTCTCATTTCCCCGCAACCGCCAGTCCCGCATGGGGCGTTACGTGTTGGTTGATCCCTACGAATGTCACGAGTTAAACACTCGATCGAGACCCGGGGGCTCTACGCTCGCTCAGCAGACATGTCGCAATAGACGAGACAACAGCAGTCAAAACGAGGGACAATGAGAGAAGGTATAGAGGAAAGAGAAAGTAAAAATGATTTAAATTAAATGGCTAGAAGAGCGCATCCCTGACCTTGTTCTTTTTCTATTGGGGGGGGGGGGGGTTGCAGCAAAAAGAAAAACATTCAAGGAGCCAAAACGAAAGCAAAAGTCTATTATTGATTTTAACAATTTTATTTTTGGCAAATCTCCCTTTTTGCAACGCAGAGAGAGAATTTCCCTTTTTCCCATCAACCACCGTAGAATTCCTACGGTGTAATTACGTCTCTCTGTCTGTCTGTCTGTCTGTCTTGGTGGTGAAATTTTATATTTAAGTTAGTCATTCCCCTGGCACGCCTGGAAAAATCAAATAAGATTTATTTGATCGTCGACGTTTCGCGCCCTTCCTCAGGACAACCAAATACAGATGGAGGTATTTCTAGCGAAAATTGAAATCGTGTATGAAACAATAAAATTTCAATATGTGAATGCATTGCATTGCCTTAAGCACTTTGCAGTCAATCATATTGAAATTTTGTTTCAAATGCCTACACGATTTCAATTTTCGCTAGAAATACCTCCATCTGAATTTGCTTGTCCTGAGGAAGGGCGCGAAACGTCGGCGATCAAATAAATCTTTCCTGGCTGCTATTCGCTATCCTGTTTTTACATCTTCTATTCCATTATATCTCGACACGAAAAATCTGGTGTGACCAGCACAGAACACAAAACCGAAGTTCTTGCTGTGCGACCAGTCACACCCGATTTTTTTTTTTAATCTTCAAATTCAAATTCAGGAAAAAGTTTTCACTTTGCCAACTCTTGTGTAAAATATTCATAATTTTTTTTTAACGCTTAGCCATAAATCTTCTATTCTTTGAAATTTTAAATCAATCTCAATTTTTTTTTTTTTTCACCTGAACAAATAAAGAGGGGGAAAATAAAACAAACTTTGATTCGCTTCTTCTTTTTTCTTATTGGTTTGAATAAAAGAATAATTTTAATGAATAAATTCAAGTGGCGTTTTGCTTTTATCGTCACGCGATTTGAATTATTATTAAATCAAATTTCCCCGTTCTGTTTTATTTATTTTAAAAAGGCGTAGAGAGGGTGGAGGGTGAGGGGGGGGGGGCTTTTTGCCCTTTAGAGTTCTCTAATACGTATAAATACTTAAATGAGCCTTTCTTTGACTAGAGTAGTAGTGAGATGTGACGCCATTTTGAATTCTATCCAAAATGGCGGAGACCACGTTCTCCCTCCCAATAGATAGATCATTTATTCCTATAAACACTTGTTCAGGTCTATTCTCTAAAAACAGGAGTTAAAATTTAAAATAAACAAATGGGTGTTAAAAAGTAGTGTAGAAAGAATAAGCGTTAAAAAAATTCTTTAACAGCGACGTTAACATGTTGCTTTTATTTCAAAATCATAACCTTACTTTTTAGGTTAAAGACGCCATTTTGAGGCATTAAATAAGGTGCTAAAATATTAATGGCATGACATTAATTTTTAACACTATTGAATAAATGTTAACGCTTTGGCTTTAAAGTTTTGCTTATAGAATAGCTATTTGAGGCAAGGAAGTGATTAATGACTAGCATTTTTTAACGTTAAGACTGTGTGAGTGAGAGTGTAAAAAAAAAAGAATTAAATTAAACAAAAAATAATCTTCTCACAATAATGGCAAAAAATAGTTATTATTATTATTTGAAATTCCTATCGGGATCCCCGTTTATTTGCCCGAGGTGCTTTCGTGCACGAAGACACACACCTCAAACCCAACCGGCCTCTGGCCGTAGCCATCTACCGGCACCCCGTGAAGTTACATCATTTCCTATCTCTAACTCCTCCTCCTACTTTTCGTCTCTAGCTAGTGAACTAATCCTTATTTCTGGTTCCAACCGGCTCCTTATATCCAACCTCTTCTATGCTATGGAGGATGTCCTAGTTTGAGGAGGGACTCCCTCAGCACCGGCGTGTAGCCTATTCCTTTCGAAGAATGCATCACTGAGAGGGAACCTTCTTTACGTCCCTTCCACAGGACGGGATGTCACAGCAACTCCCTCTCCTCGTAGAGTTGCCAGAGGGCTATTGTGGAAGGATCCTATATTCCAATCCAGGGCTTGCTTGAGGATTTGTTTACTTTAAATAAATATTTTTATTTAATGAAAAATCCCGCACGCCAAGGATTTGAACCGGGATCTTCTTTGCAGAAGCTGACACCTTAGCTCACTACACCAGCGAGCCCTCGGCAAAAATAGTAAAATTGAAATTTAATAAATATAAATAATTATAGAATGATAATTGTGACATTTAATTATTCAATTTTTAATTTTAATTATTTATAATCGTATGGAGGAAGGCCGTCTAATTTACAGGAAGGTGAAGAAATTTTGGGCCGAATTAAGTCTATTTTCTTCACCTTCCTTTAATTATTTAATTTATCTAATCTAATCTAATACTATGAAACGAGCATTCAAGAGTTTATTTGTTTGTAGGCACATCGATTCTCGAAAACGGCTCTAACGATTTTTTTCAAATTTTAAATATTTACTATTTCCCATAAGAAAAAAACAAATTATTCTAGGTCTCGTTTTTGGAAGACTTCGAGTACTAGTACTAAGGGCGGATCCAGAGGTGTTTCTCGGGGGGGGGGGTAAAGGGGGTAATTACCCCTCTGTATCCCCCCTTGACTAGTACTTTACTGATGTACTTTTTTCCAATTTTATCAAAAGCTAAAACCAACGAACTTCAGCTCGGAACTATTTTATTACTTTTGCTATTTTATCAAAGACAAATCCTGTCTGTCTGTCTGTCTGTATATAACGCATAGACTCGAAATTACTGGTCAGATTTTCTTAGATAGAGAATTTTCCTGGGGTGGTTTTAGGGTATAATCATGTCTAGAGACCGGATTTTAAGCAAAATGCTTATTGCTGAATTTTATAAGCAGCCATTAGATATTTAATTTCTAGGCGAATTACGAAAAACTAAGCGTATTGAGATTACATTTTTTATGCTTTTTTTTTTTTTTGAGTTTTCATGCTTTTTTTTGCCCTTTGTGCTTATTTGAACTTATTTTACAAATATTTATAATTTTTTTTTTTTTTTTTTTATTAAAAAACACAATTTTTTCCCATTCACACACGCATACACAAGGGACGTATATAAGGGGGGGGAGGGGGGCGAGGGAGCCCGGCCCCCCTCCGAAATTTTCCAAATGCATATACATATAAGGGGATATACAGACATTAGCGGATCTCGGCCACCTCGAAATGTTTGATCGGCCCCGCAGTGCGAAAAAATATAGCCCTGTAAAAAATTTTTTTCTGCAGGGTGAAAAACAAAAGGGAAAATGTTCTGCGGAGCGGCAAAATTTTCGTGTCTCTAAAAAAAGTTAAAATGATTTTCGCAGGGCGGGGCGGAAAAAATTTAGTTTATGTAAAAAAAAATTCCGTAGAAAAATTTTTGAGTTTAGGCCCCCCCCCCGAAAAAAATTTTCTATATACGCCCATGGCCTACGCACAGTCTTTTTTGGCAACTTAGGCCATTTAAAACTTTAAACAATACTAGTTATTTGTAAATATATCTATTGGGGGTCCATGTATTCTTATTTAAGCCATTTGGTATTCAAGTGGCTTAAATAAAATCATCGAACTCCATGGGATCCGAATCCTCGACCCTTGGTATACAAGGCAGGCGCTCTACCAACTACACCAAGCCCGAGGGCTATACAATTTTTAAAAATAATTTAAAACATTATTCAGCAAAATGTAAAGCAAATCCTTCGGCAACTGCGCAAATCGCGCCTTCCCTACTCTGACTCGAGCCCCCTGGGACCCCTGGACCCCTACTGCGGCGGACCCTCGCAGGGGGGTAATCTGGTGGGACTGGCCTCACACCAAGGGCGGATACAAGAGGGGGGGTAAAGGGGGTAATTACCCCCCCCCCCCCCGAGATAAAAAAATACTTTTTTCGAAAAAAATGTATTTTGAATGTAAAATTTTAAAAATTAATACTTGAAAATTTGATTTATATTTATATTCTGGCAAACAAGTACAGAATGAGCCTTTAAATTACCGCTGTGCGACCAATCACTTCAGATTACCCCCCCCCCCCCGAGAAACACCTCTGGATCCGCCACTGCCTCACACTTTCGGTAATTTAAAGTTGCATTCTGTATTTGTTTACCCGAATATAGGTATATACAAATAAATTTTTTTTAATTTTTAAAATTTTATATTAAAATTAATTACATCCTTTACCCCCCCCCTTGTATCCGCCATTAGAATGAGTAGATATTGCCTATGAGATGCTTTTTTTTTTCAATTTTTATGCTTATTATTTATTTTTTTTATTTTTTTTTAATTCGCCCGTTTAGCCACGCACCTTTGGGCCAAAGCATCTACAAAATAAAATACATAAAAAATACATACAAAAATAAATACATAAAAATTAACACCAACCATTTTTTTTATGCTTATTTAAAACTTTTTATTCAAGATTTTTATGCTTTTTTAAGCACTTTTTTTCCATTTTTTTATGCTTTTTTGTCCGGTCTCTAATCATGTCAAATCAGGGATAGGGGTCCCCCTTTTAAGGGGTTCACAAATTTAGAGATCTTCCATTGGAAAGCATTGTGTTAATTAAAGCTAATTAATTTTAATAATGAAATAATTAAATCTTTCTAATGAAAAGTAATAAAAATTGTTATATAATTAAATTTTCTTTTTTTTCTCTCTCTCTATTCCGTGTGTGTGTGTGTGTAAAGGGCACTCTGTCAATTTGTTAACTCTCCCCATTAAATATAAATCTAATCCAAGTTTATTTATTTTACGGGAATATTCCAAGAAGAGGAGATGAAATGAGAGAAGTTAGAGTTGACTAACAAATTTAAGATAAATGATCTCTCTAGAGCAAAGGAATGACCGAAAACCGACGAGGAGCGAGTAGAGTGATCAATCCCCCCCGCCCCCGCCCCCACTCCCGCCTCAACTATAAACTGATTAATAATAAATAACACAATGATGGATGCAGCTGCCCGCCATGCCCGGTATATGATCATAAAGAAGAGGCGAACAAAAACCACAAGAGAAATTACACACTCCATTGGGGAATCAAAATAAAGGCATTTGCATTTTCTTTTTTATCTTGTCCGGACAGAACCCCGTGAGTCATAATAACATAGAATCTAAATTGTTTTTTATTTTTTAAATTTGAATGCATTACCGAAACATAATATAGATCTGGCAACATGGCATTTAACAGCTCTTGTATTTTATTTATATTACTAATGAGTAATGCAAATCAGTTTAGACACAAAAAATAAAAGTGAAAGCGTGAAACGAGGTTTTATTTTATGCAACGTTGCCGCACTGGTCTGAGTCACGTGACTTACTTATTTTTAAGTATGGTGGATTGACATTTTTACCTTAAATAAATTCTTGACAACTTTTTATGAACACTTTTTGTTGTTTATTTTCTATGAAACACACTATATATTTTTGTATCATTAGATAACTCGTTATGAATTTGTATAATCCATTTGATGTCTAAAATGCGCCGTTTCTCGTTTTTGTTATTTATATTAATGGAGAGATTAGATTGAAGATGTTATTATATACAGTATATATATATATATATATATATATATATATATATTTATATATTTATATACGATCTACATCTCTTCGATTCATGTCAGAGTAAAAGAATGAATGAAAGACAGAGAGGTTAACTCATCTCTTCTTTCTTCTTTTTAATTCGGTATCTAATTAAAAATTAAAATAATTAAATTTCACAATTATTGATCATATTTATTAATTTAAAATTAAATATTTGAGGTTTATATAACTTTTTTTTTTTTTTTCTCATTCACACTCACACTCACACACACATACAGTCTTTTCGGCAACTTAGGCCATTTAAGACTTTTACGATAACCGTTGTAGAGAATATATCTATTGTGGTTTATATAACTTAAATATTTAACTAAAAATTTTGAGTCCATAATAATCCTTTATTTATGAAAATCAAAAAGTTGTTAATAATCAATTTTATACTTTCTCTTACCCTATATATGAAATATATAGAGAGAAAGTAATTTAAATGGAACATTGGCATATAAATTTAAGTATTTTGAATTCTACATAAAATCCATTAAGAGTTGAATAAATAGTCTCCTTTACCTAAAATGATTAGAATGTAAATCTTTTTTAATATATAATCTAGTGTTTTTAATTTCTCATTGGTGACAGAGAATGAATAATATACCTATAATGCAATTTTTTTTTTAATAGTTGTCGAAAAATAAAAATCAATCGAGGACAGATGAAGTTACCAACAGATCTATGGGATGTGTGACGTCATATGATAGATATAAAAAAATATGAGGGCGTTTGATATCATAACAAAAAACGTTGTTAACGAGATAAAAAAGTGAATGATACACCATTAGAAATAATGATTAAAATTGATTCATAAAAACTGATTGTTGTCAGATAATGTCAAATCAACTTTTTTGAAGCCTCGGGCTTGGTGTAGGGGTTAGCGTGCTAACCTTACCGAGAAGAGGTTATTATATATATTTGTATACGATCTACATCTCTTGGAATTATGTCAGAAAGAGAGAGAAAGAAAGGTTAACTCATCTCTTCATCTAATTAAAAATTAAAATAATTAAATTTCACGATAATTAATCACATTTATTAATTTAAAATTAAAATTTACATTTATATGCAAAGAGAAGAGAATTTTTTAAATATTTCCTTGGAAAAAAAAAAATACTAATTTTTTGCTTTGGGTAATTCATATTCTGTCAGTTCATTTATCAAATCAATTACTTTTTTTTTGTAGTAGGTGTACACTAACGTTTTAAAAATAATTACGTTTATTCATTTTTTATTATTTTCATATCGATTTGAAGAGGCGTTGTGTGGGTGGAACCCATTCATAGGATTTGACCGTAATCCATTAAAGAAATTATAAGTACGCCATGTCGAGTAGCCAACCAGCAAAAAAAAAAAAAAAGAATTATAATAATATCACAAACAAAATCAATAAAAACTCCCTCGTTACGCTACACTCTCTTTGAAAAACTAACGTAGTACTTATATTAGCGCCATGTTGAATTTAACCTCAAAATGAAAAAATTTTAATAATAATAAAAAAATATTTTTAAGTAATGGTAAAAAAAAATAAATATATAAATCGGATAAAAAAGATAGGAGCCCACACGTGTATAAAACGTTAAAAGATCCGACACACGTGTATGTGTGCTCTCTTCTTTCTATTTTTCTTTCTCTTTTATTCGATATTCAATATTCAGCTTTAATAATAATTCAAAGTTTATTTTCTTTTTTATCTCTAGTTAGAAAAAAATACACAAAAGAATATAAATAAAAAGAAATTGTCTTTCAAATAAATGTGATATAAATAAAAAAATTTTAATTAAAAAATGAATAGCGTTGTATAGTTAAACGATTTTGACTTTAGTAGTGACGCCATTTTGAAATTAACCTCTCCAAATCTAATTGTTTTTAGCTTTTAAAATACACAAAAGAATATAAAAAAGAAAAAGAAATTGTCTATCAAATACATTTTATAGAAATAAAAAAACTTTAATTAAAAATTAAATAGCCTTGTATAGGGTAAACGATTTTGACTTTAGTAGTGACGCCATTTTGGAATTAACCTCCAAAACATTGTTTAAGCTAAATTTTTTATTTATTTTTTTTTCACTTATCAATTGAAATCTCTCTATATATAAAGAGAGATGTGAAATAAAGAAGGGCCAAAAAAGACTTAAAAAAAAAATTAAAATAAAAAACTATAGTTATAAACACCCCTTAAAAAGATAGGCAACTACAAACTATTTGTTTGTGAATCTGAAAAACAAAAAGAGCTACGAGAATGAAATTTTATATTTAAGTTAGGTACCACATTGACATGGTTCATAAAACTTTTGAACAAAATCGGCCAAAGAATACTAGTACTTTACTGATGCACTTTTTTAGTTTTTTTTGATTTTTTCAAAATTCGCTCAAATGATTTTGATTAAAATTCATATAAATCAACTATTTTTTTAGATGCTCTTTAAAATGTATATTCTCATTTTGCCATTAAAATTGTTTGAAGCACACTTTACTCTTGTACTTCATAGGTAACAAATTCCTTTTTTATAATAAATTTTATATCTTGAATTCTTATATATCGGCGGAAACTAAATATATGTTCATTCACAAATCTGGTGTGAAAGACACAGAACACAACTCTCTTGTGCGACCAGTCACACCAGATTTTTGCAATTTTGATCACTCCTATAAAAGACCTACATATTGATTAATTATTATTTTTATAAAATATTATTTAAAAAAAAAATTAAAGGCCAACTTCACACGGTGTTCCCAGGCGGTCACCCATCCAAGTACTGACCGTGCCCAATGGTGCTTAACTTCGGTGATCGGACGAGAACCGGTGAATTACATCATGGTTTGAAAGTTGGCTGTTTTCTAACCAATCATCTTATAGCCTGATAAATAAGTTCTTAGTTAAAAACATACAAAGAATAAATATTTTCTGATTTATTTTGTTCTTCAATAATATTTAAAGAGCTAGAGAGTGGGGAAATTGATATTTTGCATGATTTTTCTCGTCGCTACGCCCCTTCTAACCTCTAAATGTCCTTGTGCCTAAATTCTCTCCCTTGTTAAAAGAAATGATTATTTTCATTTAGAGATTAAGTTAAAAAAAATAAATCATTCATTTATTCTAATATATGAAAAGAGAGATTTAAGAGTCATTAGAAGATAAGAAAGAAATCATGAATATTTATACAAAAAACTTTAAATTTTCTCACCCCCTCCCCTTCCATATTAATATCAAACTATAATTAATGTGAACCTAAGATATAAATATATAAAAATGCTTAGCTCTTTTAACACAAATTTGATTATTAAAGTTACTTGCTGATGGACAAACCCAGAGTTATTTTCTTTTCTTTTTTTTTCCGACTTATTTTAATATATTGTACCAACACCTAGAAATGGTCCATAGAAAAGATCACTTAAATAAAATTCTAGGAAATATTAAAATAATTTATTTAAAAAGAAAATGATAAGAGTGAATTGATAATCAAAAAAAAATGATATTTTTTAATCAAATTGGCAAGAAAATCAAAGTCTAAATTAATTTCCTAAAAAAGTGAGAGTGAGTTAGTATTTAAGTAATTCAAAATTTGTATTTGGCATGAATTTTCGGGTGATATGAGCAAGTTAATAATTAACAAGTCAAAGTGCAGAGATGTTAAAAAATTGGTTGCTGCTAGAAGTCAGGGCAGAAGGACAAATGACGAGGCTGACGTCAGGCGGTGTGAAAATTTACTATAAAATGCAAGGGACGGAAGACTCGTGAGCCCCATTTATACCGAGAGCTCCATTTTTTACAAAGCGCCTTTAACACAGCTCAAAAATAAACCAATCAAGAGCTCAACATTTAAACACATTAAATAATAAAAAATAATAATTAAAACAAATATAATAATTAAAACAAAATAATCAAATTCATAAAAAAAAAAACAAAATAAAACAAAAAATATTGAAAACAAACGAAGAAAGAAGAAACGAATAAAAAGGAAGAAAGAAGAAAAATACAATAATAAAAAAAACCAAACAATTAAAATACAACAATTACAAAAATCAAACAATAAAAAAAAAACAACAATCAAAAATCAACAATCAAAAGAATCTGCGAGTTGACGTCCTACACCGAGTTCTGACATCCTATATGATCGACATTTCGGTCTTCAAGGAAGCTGCCTTCGTCGAGCCGAATCACCACATAGCCGCCGAAGACATCAACCGAAACTCAACAAATCATCAAACATCTCTATACAGATAAGCACTCACTCGATTTTCTTGCCAAATAATAATTATTTAAAAAGAATTTAAATGAACTAAAAACTTTTAAAGAAATAATAATTAAATTTAACTTTAAAATAAAAATTAAAAAAACTATAATTTAAAAGGACCTAACAATAATAATAATTTAGATAAAATAATTTCAACGACATTTCGGTAGCAAAAAGGGAATTCTTCAGGCCAAGTGTTCAGTAGTAATAAATTAAAATACACGGTTTGAGGAATTCCATAAATTCGATTAACTTCATTTTTTTTTATTTTTTAAATATTCAAAATTAAAACCGAGGTCATTGAGATTACTTTATTTAAACAAGAGGAACAATTTATTTTAATGAAATTGAAATAAATAAGATTAATAAAAAGACACACTAATTATCTTTATAAACCAATTTGAAAGTTAATCTCAATCGCTATTTTTTTTCCATAAATAAATTAATCATAATTATTAAAATTAATACTTTTATTTGCGTAAGCAAATGTTTAACCATTTGCGGTAAATAAAAGTAGCTTAAGCATCAGTGGAGTATCTAGATGTCTATTTTGGGCCCCTCTCCCAAAAATGGTTGATGGGTATGGAATACCCCCAACGGAAAGGGTTCCACCCCGGAATTTTTTAAATTTTGTGTATTTAGAAACATTTTTAGACTAGGCAAACAATCCTGAAATATTTTAGAGTTGTGCCTAAACTCTAGATATTTTAGAATTCCGGGAAGGGACTGCGACGCCCCCCCCAGATACGCCACTGGGCGACATACGGTTTAAACGGTTTAACCATTGATGTATAAAATAATATATCTGTCAGCCCAGTGAATGAGTGGTTATATGTCGGTTTTGTTTATTATTCAGCGCTCGACTTTTAAAAGCTTGAAAGCTCTGAAGGTTTAGAAAACTCACGCCTACTAAAACTACGTTTAGAGTCAGTCCCCTGGCTTGTCCACTTATAAACAACGAAGAAAATACCTCCGTGCTTCTCTTACGCCTACACTTAACTAACTCATTTTGGTCAAAAATCGATTTAAACTGGGTTGACAGGTATATACCTTTAAGATTTTGATTGACCAGAATTTCCTCATGTGCTGAAGCTAAAGCAGAAGGCATACAGGAACACGCAAGAGATGAGCAAACATTTCACCGCCGCAGACAGTCTGATGCTCTCTTATCAATAAAGAGTCAAACCACACCTCACTGGGCTTCTGAGACGAACTCGTGCCCACTGGCTGACTTAAAACTATATTGTAAATGAATCACAAACATCCAATTTGGATGATACCTCCATCCCTTCATTACACTGTCTGCGGTGGCGAGATACCCGGCCATGTCTTGTGGCCTACGACGTTCGATTACACTCAATTTATATCTATCTTTGTCTTTTGTTAAAAATGTATGAAAAAATTTGTAATTTGTTTGTAAAAATAACATTCTAATTATTTTTTAATTTTTTAGGATGATCTCCATAGAGTGAAAATGGAATTGGACGCGTTGAAAAATTTGTCTCACCAGAATATTTGCAGACTCTATCAAGTGATTGAAACGACTACACATTTCTTTATTGTCGTTGAATATTGCAGTGGAGGCGAACTCTTCGATCACATCGGTACGAGAACTTATTATTCTGCCAATATTTGATTTGCTCTATTCTAAGGGGAAAAGTATTATTGTAAAGAATCAAGGATTATACCTAATTAAACGTCAATGAACATATATTTACAAAATATATAAACAAATAAAGTGACAGCTCATGACATCTTTTGAAACTTAACACCTTTTTTCAAATTCATTTTCCGGCTCTTCCATAGAGCCAATGTTTAAATCCCCATATGGGGATTTGCATGTTAATTCAATTCAAAGGGGGAACTTTTTACACATTTTAAAAATTTTTTTCTAATTCTTATGAAATTTTGTATTTATTTAGGATTCTCTATTGTGTATAAAATATGAGATTAAAATGTTAACTAAGGTGATATGGGAAACTAAATATATCTCGACACTAAAAAAATCTGGTGTGACTGGCACGGTGCACAACTTTCTCTTACCGAAGGGTAAAAAGAAAGTTGTGTGCTGTGCGCTTATTACCCATCAACCCTCCGTTGAGTTTAAGGGAATTGATCATAAAACAACGAAATAAAATGAAATATTATTTTTTGTTTTTCAGTTGAGAAATCGCGCCTAACTGAGAATGAATCACGTGACTTCTTTCGACAAATAGTGAATGCAGTGTCATATCTTCACGGCTTGGGCTACGCACATCGAGATTTGAAGCCTGAGAATGTCCTTTTAGACCGTGAGATGAATGTCAAATTGATTGATTTCGGCCTCTGCGCCAAGCCTGATGGCGGCATGTCAGAGCATCTGTACACCTCGTGCGGATCGCCGACGTATGCCGCCCCGGAGCTCATCCTTGGAAAGAAATATTTGGGTAATATCATCATCAAAAAAGTCCTTTATTTTGAGAAAATAAAGCGTTGTAATGAATGAAATAGGGATGAGGAGGAGGATTTTAATTAAATGCAAAAAAAATATTGAAAGTTTTCAAGAACATTGAAGAAAAAATGTAATCTAAATATACAATTTTCAATCAAATAAATTTGGTGTGAGTGAATATCATTTGCATATTATCCGTCTATTCTATGGATATTTCGATGGAGTCATTTTCAATACAAGGAATGTTTTGGGTGTTGTGTGCTGTGTGCCAGTCACACCAGATTTTTTTAGTATTCGAATCTCATTCGACCTTTTTTTTTTGTATATCTATTGAATATATTCAATGAATTATTTTTTGAAATCGAGTTTGTGTTTGCAGGTGCTGAAGTAGATATCTGGAGTATGGGCGTCCTCCTCTACGCTCTCCTCTGCGGCTTCCTTCCTTTTGATGACACTAATATTGAATCCTTATATAAGAAGATTATTGTAAGTTATTAGAAACACACAAACATGAAAAGACGAGGGTCTAAGCAACAAAAATGCTAATTTTAGATAGACTAGTGTCAATGAAAAAGAAAGTCCATATATTTCGTTATAAGTTTGTCTTTGAAATAAATGATCAAAATTGAGTTAAGACCGCCACCGTTGTAAGGAAAAAGAAAATCTACCTCTTTATTTAAATCCCAACATTACTCAATTACTCTGTGCACTTTTTTTTGTATAAAAAGGTCTTTGCCATTGGCATTGTTTACAAGTGTGCAAATGAAATGCCCCTTATCTCAGACTTAGGTTGATGGCGCTTGGTTCCTTCGTCCACATAAAGTATCGAATGTTTAATTCTAATTCATTTTTATAATTTATGATTAATAAAAAATCATATTTTTTGTAAGCATCATTCTTTCGTCATCACTGACACAGTCATTTAAAATTATTTTTACATATCTGATCAATTCCCGCCGAGGATGAAATTTTGCGTATACGTTTCTCTTCTCTACAATTGTTTTTATTTGCCACTAGATTGCTACTAGATATATCCAGGCAGAATTTTATTTTTTTTTATGATTTATTTTCTCAAAATGTTCATTTTTGTCACTTATGCCCCCTCTGTTTATTAAATAATTTTCAACATTTTATTTTATTTTTTTTCTGGTTGCAGAATGGATTTTACGAAGAGCCATCTTGGCTCTCTTATGACTCTCGTCGATTAATTCGTTCGATGCTTCAAGTGGATCCAAAAAAGAGAATCACAATCAAAGAATTGCTTGTGCATCCCTGGCTACTTGGTTCATTTAATCAACAACAAATTAAAGCCAGCCCGTGTGATGTAAGTTTTGCTTTATATAATTAATGGATATATGGAGAAATCAGCCAAAGTGGGGGGCTCCGGGTTCAATTTGGCCTAAATTTATTCATTTAAGATAGCAAGTTTGCGAAATATGTTTGTGCAAAATTGCACCCCCTGGAGTCGAACCAGGACCTCCACGCTTTCGCGGCGCGGGTGGACTACCCTTATCATAGGACGTCGACCCAATAAGCACAACATCTCGCATCCGCCTATTATTCTAATGAAATTAAAATTTCAATGACTAGAGAAAGATCTTAAATTTTTATTTTAATTGAGCCTCTATTTAAAATTAATAATAAACACTCTTTATTAGAACGTCCCACCCTGCCATCTTGAGCCTTCAAAGAGTATATTATTCAAATTTTTATATATTGATAAAAATAAGCTGAACGCACACCGAACGAGCAAATACGCTTGGGGAGAATTTGGGGGCGGTATTTTGACTGTAAGGAGAGCTAAGTTATCATTGAATCAATAAAATTTTGTATAATTTTGGTACTTTATAGGTTTGGCATATTTAATTTCAGTGCTACCTACAGATTTAGTTTGGTTATGTAAACAATGTCCTATACTTCTACTTCTACTAGTTAATTACATATAAGACCCTGGGATGGGATTGTTAAAGGGTGGAAAGGGGTCTTCTAGTTGTGTTATCGTTTTTTTTTTTTTTGAGGTAGGGGGACAATCAATATACTGGTAGTTACGCCACTGGGGGAACCTTGCCGAAACGTTCCAATAAAAAAATTATTGACTGAATCCTCTTTCTTTACTTTATATCTCCTTATTGCAAGGAAAACCCAATAACATTTAATAAGATTATGAATTTAAAGCAATATTATTCCCTTCTTTTTTATTAATAATAATAAACAAATTTATTTTATTTCGTTTCAGCTCCAGCAGCATGATGATGACGTTTTGTCATTGATGAGTGATTATATGCATGAACCACCTGAGAACCTCTGGTCATTTATAAACAAATGGAATTACGATTATCATTCAGCCACGTATCTTTTACTGGCATCTAGAAAAAGACGGGGCCTGCCAATTAAACTATTGAAACCAGCGAGTTCTGCGTTGAGGTTACGCTTTCAGGTGATTTTCAATTCAAAGTTTTTTTTTTTTTGTAAGGATCTAAATAAAATTCATGAAAGAAACGAATTTGGTAGAAAAAAATCTTGTTAATATATATTTATAATATGAGTAGGCGATTAGCCGAGGGGATAAAGCAGTTAAGCTTATAATTCTGAGTTGAAAACAACTCGAGTTCAAATCCACCTCATGGCAAAAAATTATCCAACTCTATTTCAGCTATATTGTTGTGCTATGAAAATGTATGAATATGTTTGTTAATGAGAACAAAGTACGAGTAAAAAATCCAATACTTTCTCTATTTATTTCAATATAGGTAATAGCAAGTAAAAAATAGTTTGAAGTCAAGCGAAAGACGTTGTCACGTTCTAAAGCCACCGGCTGTGTAGAAGACACAGCCAATACCAAATTTTTTCTTAAGTAAATAATAATTACGCTGGGGGTCTGGCAACGGAGAATGCCTATGTAGCCGAAAAGGGTTAAAAAAGAAAAATAAATAATTACGCTCCTCATTCTTTTTTATTATTTTAAGTGTATATTAATTATATCGGTTTAAAGCAGATTTCCTGAATCTTATTTTTTTTTAATTTAATAATGATAAGAAATTTGTCTTAATATCTTGGAAGAGGGGGGGGGGGGGAGGTTAAATCAAGGAGAGTAGAATCTAAAAGACAATTCAATTTTATAGCAACTGTTTTTTTTAATTTTAGGAAAAGAGTTTATTTGTGGCCCCGTCGTCGCCAGCACCGGAGACGCCCAAACGACAAAACAAAACAAACGAGATGCACCCTACTCCAATTGTAAATATGAATATAAAGAAGAGAAATTTAAATTTCCCTGAGAATACACCAACATTGAATACAAGGACAACTTATCTCCTGCTCAATGGCAGAGAGCTCACGCCTGATCGGGATCTCACTATTGGTGCGTATTTGCGTATTTCAACCTCTAAATATTGTGCCACTGAACGTTTCTATTGGAGGTGTTTTCAAGCCAAATTTTTTTCGAATAAATTTGCCTACATTATTTAAAGTATTCAGTAAGCGATATAATTAGCCACACAATAAATAATAATTTGTTATTTTTTAGAAAAAACAACGCCAGTGAAGATTTGCGAGTCAAAAGAGAATGAATTACGCCCAGGTGGTGGTTGTCGAGCACCAATTCCACTTCGTAAACGACTTCGGAGTCCGGGCTTAGAAGAAACATCACCTGGTAAGTCACTTCATTTTATATATTATAAGAATCAAAGGTAAAAGAAGATTTTTCGGCTTTCGTTAAAGCCATCTTCGGAGCTGTTTGTTGTCATTATATACATAAGTTTGCCACTGTATTCGGAATTGATCTTTGATTTAACATTAGAAAATTTTTTTTATTTCTTCTATCACGAATACAATAATAAAGGGTCGGACTAAGCCGAGCGCACAACCTTGCCCACCCATTATTCAAAGAAATAACGCAACGCGTTTGTTTATTTGTTTTGATTTTGCTCTGTTGCTATGCACAATTTTCGAATTTAAATGATTTTTTAACAAATTTATGACTAATTAGGATACAAATATTATATATCATTTTACTCGGGAGAAAGTCTAGTTTCTGAATATATAAAAAAAATTATAGGTAAGAAAAAAATATTGCCCCCCCCCCCTCTAGAGCGCCCCCTAATGGTCCGATGTTTACCAAAAGCTTTTCAGTTCTTGACCTCTACCCCTAGTTTATGTGTGCAAAATTTCAAAACAATTGAATGAATAGTTTTTGAGTTATCGTTGACGAAAAAAATTACCACAGACATACACACAGACAGACAGACACACACACACACACAGAGAGACATCAAAAATTCCAAAAACTACTTAAATGGATTCAGGGGACCTCAAAACGCATTTTGACAGCTTCAGAAAAATTTCGATTTTTTTTACGATTACATTAACTTTCCTGCCAACCTACGGTTGATGGGCTAAGTTAATATTTCTTTTGCCTAATGTGACAATTGACCCATCTAATAGATGATAGTGTCAATTGTCACATTAGATAAAAATAATTATTATATTATCAATTTTTGAGTGGCAAAGTGGCCAAAATATATTTCTATTCTTTGCTTTTTTTTTTTTTTAAACATTCACACTTTTTTCTCATTCACACTCACACTCACACACACATTCACACTGTCTTTTCGGCAGCTCAGGCCATATAAGACATTTACGATAACCGTTATTTATGAATTTATATATATTAGGGTCCAGGCATTTTATTTAAGCCATCTGGTATCCAGATGGCTTAAATAAAATCATCGGACTGCCTGGGGTCCGAACCCGCGACGTTTGGTATAGAGGTGAGGGGCGTGGTGTAGAGGTTAGCGTGCTAACCTCTACACCACGCCCCGTGGGCAATATTCTTTGCTATTGATTCTGGCCTATTCATTTGTTGCCCGGCTATTTAAATGTATATGTTTAAATTGTAAAACTTTTCTCAAATTGTTGAATTTCGGACTTTCGCCCCTCAGCATTCTCTGCAGGCGATATTTTGTATTCGTGATCGAAGAAAGAACAAATTTTTCCAATGTTACATCAAAGATCAATTCCGAATAGAGTAGGAAACATAGGAAGCAAGCCGGCGGAGTCTGAAGTCTCAACTCGATTCGGGTTCGAATGCAGGTTCCCACAAATAATTCAGTCTCCTTTTAGAGTGGGAGAAAATCTAACATATAATTAAATATTTATTAATTCATATAAAAATTCTGGCTGCATTTTTTACTTTATCTTATGGTATTGGAGTAGTATTGGATTCATGTCAAAAATTTCATGTGGCCATTTTGGCGGATCTTCAAGTTTTGAGGTCCCCTGAATCCAAAAAAGTGGTCTTCGCGACATGGTCTGTCTGTGTGCGTGTGTTCAATTTTAAGTATGAAGGAAGTGAGCTAAGAGGATGAAATTTTATATTTAAGTTAGGCGCCCCAATGGGACGTGACACGAAGCTTTTGAACAAAATCGACCAAAGAGTATTAGTACAATCCAAACATTATACGGACCGTTTATTTTGAAAGTGGTGTAAGTCCATTTTTTTTAAATGAGATAACATATAAAATTCTCTAAAAACAGACGTAATTTAAATGAATTTTAGATTTTTGATTTTTTTTAAATTATTAATGTAGCCGTATTTAATGTGTTTTTTTTTGTGTTTGCTGCTTTCATCCGTTGACAGGCCTCCGGCTTACTTTTTCCTCTTATAATTTGTGCAATTCCGTAACAATACGTACGTACTATTGAATCTTATATTGATTGTTACGAATTATGAATTGGGCTTGGCCCGTCAATTTGAAAAATAAATATATAATTGCCAAGTGTTTGTCTGACACTTCGTTTGGCCAAATTCCCTTTGGAATTTTGCACTCTTATGGAGGGCCCAGAAAAAAATACTAGTCTCAAATCCCCAAATGGGGAGGCTCAAAAAATGAATTCTCCCCATAGCCCATTGGGCTCTATCTCTACCTCTTAATCCCTCAAATGAAAAATAATTAAAATTGTTTTAGGCCTATAATTAATTCTCAAAGAGTAGATAAATAAAATAACTTTATTATGGTAATTCACAAATCATATAGCGATAATTTTTGAGTGAAAAAGAACCGGCTTAATTAAAATTTTAATTGTTTTTAAACAGGCTTATAGGTGTCCTCAATTTTTCTTCTCCCTTGTTATTTCTAGAAAGGGAATAAGAGGAAGAAGCATCGCTGTCATTTTGACTAGAAAAAAGCAAAAAAGCAAAAGGACAGAGTGGCGGATCATTGCTCTCTCTCTTCTTCTATCGTCACCTTTAATTATTTTTAAATTTCTCTCTTGTTAAATGTTGAACAACAAAAAAAGTGTGATTTGTGTCTTTTGGAAGGGACCGAGAGAGAGACAATAGGACGAAAAAATTAACGCTTTTCTTGTTGGGTGTCCCTTCTAAGAACGCTCTCGGTATTTAATTAGCCCAGCACTTTGGCGTTTTATTATTTGATTTTGATTAAAAAAAAAAGAACCGCATCGCATCGACGTCGGTTGATTGAACCTCTCTGCTCTCGCCTCTCTCTTCTCTTCTCAGTTTAGCAAATGACAGCAAATTAGTCGTCGCCGTTCCCTCCCGTGGGAAATAGAAAAAAAAAAAGAAATTATTTCGCAGTAATAGAATCTTTTTTTTTTTAAATTTATTTATTAGATAGAATAAATATTGAATTACTCTATAATAACGCTAATATTGCACTCTTCTCACGTTTATTCTTCTAATTTGAAAAATATAAATTCTGCGATTTAGAAAAGTCAGAGCTCGCTCTAACGGTCACAACAACGCCTTTGACAAAAAGATAATTTGCCGCCCCGTAAGAATATTTTATTTAAATTTTAATAAAAGTCGATAAATTTAGATAGAAACAGCTATATAGATAGAGTCAGCGCCACAAGTGCCTTGATATACTCGAGTGGAGCCTTGAGCTTTGTCAACCAAACAAAAAAAATAAATTAAGGATTAGGTAGATGTGAACTTTATTTAAATATCATCGACGTTTCGGGATCGCATCGCTCCCTTCTTCAGGACGATAAATTGTTAACTCAAATTTTATGTTGTATTTTTGTATGTATCAATCTAAGCAATGTTCACAATTTATCGTCCTGAAGATGGGAGCGATGCGTTCCCGAAACGGAGTTTTTTAATTCTTTGCTGGTTGCCTACATCTACCTAATCCTGATAATGTCCACTCAGCCATCGAATTTCTTCTTAATACTGTAGGGAGAAAAAACAACACGCCCGAAGGCTAAGCATTCTGGTTGCCTAAGCTCAAGGCTGTATGAATGATTCGTCTAATAATAATAAATGGTAGTCAAATAAGCGCTTTGATTTGAAATCATTTAAAAAACGTAAAAAGCACCATCTTGAAATTGACGCCATACCTTTTACGCAATAAAGCAACTGTTCCGCTGTTTTATTTTTAATATAAAATTTTCGAAATTAATAAAAAAAAAATTTTATTTATATATATTTTCTGGTAAACACATACAGAATGCACCTTTGAATTGCCGAAAGAGAAAGTGATGCGCTGTGCGGTCAGTCACACCAGATCACCCCCTCCCGCGAGGGCCGGGATAGAGGAGGTGGATCCAGGGGCCCCCGAAGGCGGGTTTTACCCAGTTGCAAAAGGATTTGCTTTACATGAACGTTTTGGTTGAATAATGTTTTGAATTATTTTTTAAAATTATATAAATATACGTAAAATTAGCTCAAAAAAACTCGAAGGGGAAAAATATATAAAATCTCAAAATAAGCAAAAATCTCAATACACTTATTGTTAGTTTTGCGTAATTCGTGTAGAAAATTAATATCTAATAGTTGCTTATAAAATTCAGCAATAAGCATTTTGATTGGTTTTTAGAAATAATTAAAAAAGATAAGATGTGCTTGCTCTCTTTAATCTTTCAAAAAAAAAAAAAAAAAAAAAAAAGACAATTTCCTCACTGATCTCTGATGTGGCCATAAATGACAAGCCGAGGAGGTGTTTTATATTGACTTAGGTCTCTTAAGAGAACCCAAAATTCTTTTTTTTTTTTAATAAATAAAATCATATCTCAGACTACTTTGCTTTGTTTGTAATTCGCTGTTTCTCAATGAGTCCTTATGTTTTCCAGTTGCGAAGAAAATGGCGCCTGCAAATCCAAAGGAGGAGATCCTCTCGCCTCTTGCCGTCGCTGATTGGTGAGTCCTTTTGCCTCATTTTTATTTAATCTCCCCGTCAATCTGACAGAAGTGATTGAATTTTTAACCTTTTTATTTGTTTTACTAGTTGACTATTTATTTCATACAATTTAATTGAAATTCTCGCTTGGGACGGGAAGCGAACCCGGGCCCCCAGGTACGAGGAGCTGTCACTGGTCACCGGTCTAATTATAAAATGTTGTATCATGGGCCATGTCCAATTTATAAATTTAAACGTTATTTTCCTTCATTCCACAGCCACTTTGAAGAGCAGGCACTTTTGCTGTTACCGAGTTTTGTTTGTTCTTGGAGGACTTTGTGTCGTTGTGGTGTTGTAATTACAAATGCAATCATATTTCGTGCAACTCCTACGCAATCCAGGGTTGAAAAAAACCCGGTTTAAAAAAAGACCAATCCGTCCGGGTTTTTTGGGGATTTTCGTAAAGAAAATACTTATTCTAATTAAATCAGACTGATTATTTTACAGATTTACTCAATTATATTTAAATAAGCTTTCTCCTTTTTGTTTTAGATTCGTTTTTCTTATAATGGTATTATGTAGGCTATAATATAAAAAAGTATTCTGTCTGGGGAGTTTGAATTTCTCCCCCTGCTTTCCTTTAACTAGTAGCTCAGTTTATGTCACTTTTTGTTTTTGTTCAGAAATAAATATATTGGTGTCATGTTCATTCATTGGAAATTAGTTATTAAAAAAAAAACAAAAAAAAACAATAACAGTGGGTTTTATTATTTGAAAAACCCAGGGGGTTTTGCCCACAGATCTTTTATTGGATACTTCTGTCGCCAAATGGTCCAATTGCATAATGAAATTTCTCTAGAGAAATTTATTTGGTCTTTAAAGTTTTACATTTCTATTTAAAATCGTTTTAAAAAATCTCAGTTGCTGCAGGCTAAGCTTATTTACGATCTGTCCTCTCGATTCTATTATCGACGTTTCAGAATTCCCTTCTTCAGGATGGAAACGCTGTCATAAACACTTTTAAATATTAGTAAAAGAATTTGATTTTATGTTTAACTGTGGTTTATTCGTAAAAATTACAACGTTTCGGCCACTCATTCTTTGGCCTTCTTCAGGTACAATTCAGTTAAGATTTTAAAGGTTGTTACATCTGTGACAATCTTAATCTCAATTGAATTGAAATTGTCACAGATGTAATAACATTTATGATCTTAGCTGAATTGTACGTGAAGAAGGCCAAAGAATGAGTGGCCGAAACGTTGTAATTTTTACGAATAAACCACAGTTAAACATAAAATCAAATTCTTTTACTAATATCTAAAAGTTTAAATATTAAAAACTAATGAAAACAACTGTGAAATTAAGGTGCGCGTTTCGAAAAGCCGTTAGAAGACGATTCACTACCGAGTTACTCTAGGCGGCAAAATATGGCGTTAGTTTTTCCCATAGGGATACAAGGGATTTATTCTATTTCATTTGAAAGATTCCAGCTAATTAATTAAAGGCAAAAGATTAATTATTTTTTAACACAATGATTACTAATTTAATTATCTATAAGATATAGAGCGAATTTTTTAAAAATATCTTTTATTTAATGCGATTAATCTGAAAAAAAATTTTATTTTTTCTAAAATCAAAAAAAGGGCTTCTATAAGTTGTAGATATTTTAAATAGCTTTAATTTAAAAAAAAATTTGAGGTCGATAGCTTCAAAATTGTGGCCGCTGTAATCTCCCAAAATTAGCACCCCGAGACGCGCATCTTAAACTCCAAAATTGGTCATTGTTATTTGTTACATCTTTTTTGTTATTTAAATTTCCCTTTATACTCCTCGATGCTTATATGCTTAGATATCTTAGTTTTTGTCCATACCCGACATGTGCCGTGCCTGTATTTTAATTAAACAAACTCCGGTCACCTTATAATGAATCAACAACTGATGATGGGACAATAGATAAATCCATTAAGCAATCAGAGGCTTTATTTTTTGGCTGCTCTCATTTCTTTGGCTGTCTTTTAGCATAGCATTAAAGGGCATGGAAACAAATGGTTTGGTTAGTTGGTTGGCCCTTGAACGAACGCCAATGAACGAAGATATCCCCCCCCTCCCCCCTCTTTTTTTTTGATTCGTGTTGCTTCTCCCCAGGGTCACATTACCACCCCCTCCACCCTCCCACTTTGAGAAGGGATGATGATGATATTTCACGCTAGGCCGAACACCGAGATTAAAAGCTTGCTTGCGAGTTTGCGATTTAAAATGTCACACATTCATTGTATCACTCCCCTCCCCTCTCTTCTCATTCAATAGATCATTTTGCATTCGTCATATTCTTTCCCTTTATGATTCTTAATAATCAAAAAAAAAAAAAAAAGGTGGGAGGGAAATCAAATTTGTGGCTTGAGTAGGAGATTAATGAAAGATTTTCTCTAACACGCCCTAGCAATTGAATATGCTCTCTAAAATGACTAATGAATCCCCCCCCTCCCTCTCTCTCTCTTTATTTCAATTGATAAATGAGAAAAAAGAGAGAGAAATTTACTTGAAATGCATAAATTATTTGAGATGCAAATTTCAAGACCCTCCCCTTAAGGGGGTTCAGGGGCGACGTCTAAACGTACTTTAAAAAAAACTAGACTATTATAAGGAATTTTTCAATGCGGTTTTTTTTTAAATGAATTAAATTCATAAGAGATTATTGGGACATCGAGCTATAATTTTTTTAATGACTTATTAAAAAATTATCGTAATTAATTTTTTTGTTATCAAGCAAATACAAAAAAACAATCTGTCCCAATAATCTTTAATTTTTTTAAATTTAAAAATGAATTTATTGTTATTATTAATCACATATTAATTAAGACATTTTTAAAATAAGCTTAGATGATTTATTTAAAAATCAACTGTCAAATTAGTTCAGCATTCTTGCAATAGATGGCAGGCTAGTCTATCCCCGTTATAGCTTATATCTGGCCTATATTTATATATTTTTATGCTTTTATAAAAGATACATAATATAATAATAACATTTATTTATTGTTAAAAGATCAATGAAAATCAACCAAATGCATTAAATATTATTAGCTACCATTCTGACATCTCTTGGCAAATTTTTGAATTACTTGATTTTTTGGGCATACTTTTTATGACACACAACGCCATCTTATCGGGAAAACATGCGTAACACCTTCACTCCTGTTCCCCCTTAATGGATATTTTTTCTTAATGGGGTTTAGTAGTATAATTTTTTTCCCGATAAGAGGGCGTTGTGTGTCTTAAAAACAAAGCAAAAAAAAAAAAAAAAAAAAAAACCTATTACGAAAATTTGCCAAGAGATGTCAGAATGATAGTCCCCACTTCCCCTTAATAGAAAATATATTTTAATTTCAATTTCAATGACGTCAAAAGGGATAATAGAAAAAAATATTGTAGAATTCTTTTATTAAATTGTTTTTATATTTATTTCAATAAAATACAAATTTTTCAAGATTTTTCACAAATAAAAGAAAAATTGTATTTACAATTTAATGCATACATTAAACCTATAGAATGATCTAAAGCTGCGCAGTCTCCGTTTTCAGCCTTTGGCTCTCCTAAATCCCAAAACTCCTTCGCTGGGTTGCCTAGGAAAAATCAAATTCAATTTTTAATTGTGCTGAGGGTTTATGGGGAAGGAAGCAGGAACTACATACCCCTATGGGAACAAGTGCTTATTACTCTTACCTATGTTATGCACGAAGGAACCAAGCGCCATTAATCTAAATCTGAGGTAGGAGGCATTTCATTTGCACAATTAACCATCTTGTTTTATACAAAAAAAAAGTGCACCGAGTCATAATGTTGTGATTTCAATAAAGAGGTACATCTTCTTTTTCCCTACAAGATGGCGTAAGACCTCTCAATTTCGATCATAATAGCGATTAGTTCTTTTATGCATAACATCGTCCATATATATTGATTGAAGCTTAATGAGTGATGCCGAGAGAAATGTAGACCGAAACTCCTAAAACTACGCTAATTTTTCGGCAAGGGTGCAGGATGGGGAAAAACAAAATAAAAATTATTTATTATTTTCCCCAAATGAGTTTATTATCCTGATATTTCGAAGGCACAAAAGGCTCTTCTTCTTCAGAGGAAGCTGAAAATAATTACAATGTTACCAAAATATTTTTTACAATAGTTTAACATAAAAGGCATTGTTATACCTCATTTAACACTCTGCTAATATTATAATGACAGCCAAGATTTTTTGCAGGTCAAATGGCTTTGTTTTTGCAAAAAATTTGGCTGTCATTATAATATTAGCAGAGTGTTAAATGAGGTATAACAATGCCTTTTATGTTAAACTATTGTCAAAAATATTTTGGTAACATTGTAATTATTTTTCAGCTTCCTCTGAAGAAGAAGAGCCTTTTGTGCCTTCGAAATATCAGGATAATAAACTCATTTGGGGAAAATTATAAATAATTTTATTTTGTTTTTCCCCATACTGCACCCTTGCCGAAAAATTAGCGTTTGAGGAGTTTCGGTCCATATATATTATTTGAAGGAGTTATATAGCTGAGTGTTGATGATCAAATATGGAGAAAGAATGAGCTAGCAGCTAGTTTATATTTCAATTTATTAATAAACCAGGGCCGACGTATCGGTCACCATCCATGGGACCATCTTCAGGGCCAGGTTAATGTCTGAAAATATATATATTCCTCGCCAAGTTATATCACTCTCTGTCCATGGTTTGATAATAATAAAATTTGAGGCATTATCATGATTAACCTACGTAAAATTGTGAATGTCCAATATAACTTGGCGAGGATTATTATATATATTTTCAGACATTAACCTGGCCCTGAAGATGGTCCCATGGATGGTGACCGAAACGTCGGCCCTGGTTTATTAATTAATCGAAATAGAAACTAGCTGCTAGCTCATTCTTTCTTCCTAGTTGATCATATAGAAAGTATTGAATTCATGTTGAATACACATTTTGAGGCAAAAAAAAAAAAAAAAAAAAAAAACTCTGTGATCAAAATAAAGCTCTTATACTACATAGGAGAAAAAGTAACAAAATATTAGAATTGTTCATGGTAAAAAGTTCACGCTAACTTGGTCAAAAGGTGCTAGAGTGCAAAAAATGAAACGAACAGAATACAGGGCAAAATGTGTAAATTATACTACAATGGCAAGCGAAACGAACAGACCTATAAATGTTTATAAATTGATTTCTAAACTACTGCAAGAAACTAAATACACTGCGCAAGTTGTGTGCTGTGCGACAATCCCATCAAACCACTTTATCTGTTCGAAAGATAATTTACCTAAAAGATCGACGAAGATGTCATTCCTCTGTCTGTCATGAACTCCAAGCCACGAATTGCGCTCAGGTGCCAACTGCTTGAGAAAGGCCAATTCCTCTTCGGAATCGATGATCGCAAGATGCGCGCCTTCCATTTGGCAAACGATCTTTGCAATAACCCACTGCGTCCCAGTTGAATATAATTTATATCTACCAGTTGTTGAATTGCAAGTGTAACCATCATCGTGGTTATCATCTAATAAAAATCCCTTATCCGACGAGCTGGTTGCATTTTCAGTCAATTCTGAACTCTCAAACGATTCAATTTTCTCAGCCGATTTCTCCAAACTCTCAGGACAAGAAGCTTAAAAAAAAAAAAAAAAAAATAATATTAAGGGGGTTTAGGAGCGACGCCTAAACGTACTTTAAAAAAAACTAGACTATTATAAGCAATTTTTCAATGAGGTTTTGTATTTTTTTAATTAATTATATTCATAAGCGATTATTGGGACAGAAAGTTATAATTTTTTTAATGACTTATTAAAAAATTATCGTAATTAATTTTTTTGTTATCAAGCAAATACAAAAAAACAATCTGTCCCAATAATCTTTAATTTTTTTAAATTTAAAAATGAATTTATTGTTATTATTAATCACATATTAATTAAGAAATTTTTAAAATAAGCTTAGATGATTTATTTAAAATTCAACTGTCAAATTAGTTCAGAATTCTTGCAATAGATGGCAGGCTAGTCTAACAGACGTTATTGGATTAGCCTATATCTGGCCTATATTTATATATTTCTATGCTTTTATAAAAGATACATAATATATAATAACATTTATAAAGTATTTATTGTTAAAAGATCAATGAAAATCAACCAAATGCATTAAATATTATTAGCTACCATTCTGACATCTCTTGGCAAATTTTTGAATTACTTGATATTTGGGCATACTTTTTATGACACACTACGCCATCTGAGCGGGAAAAACATGCGTAACCACTTCGCTCCCGAAGCCCCTTAAATTTTATAAATTATAAGATTACAATGTAGGCTGGAAGTGGCAGTGACGTCATTTCAACTTTTTCTTGGGGGGGGGGAGTGGCAAAAATTTTTTTTTTTAATTTTCTTACAAATAGTTACTTTTATTTGTACAAATGATATTTAATTTAATTAGGCCTAATTGTTTAATTTTGTACAGTTTGTATATATTTTGAAATATTTTATTTAGAATAATATAAAATTTAAAAAATCAGAGCCCTTGGGGGGGGGGGGTAAATACCCCCACCCCCCTCTAAATGACGTGACTGCTGGGTTAAAGAGAGTAATGGGGTTGGGGAATAATTAACCAGCAGTTTATCGCTCCCCCATAAGTCCTTTATTTAGCAGATATGCTTATTTTTAAAAAATAATATTTTCTCAAAATTGAATTAAATTATTAAAATATGAAGACAAAAAATCAATACGGTGGTGCCATCTAATGATTATTGAATAAACGAAGATGATCGCTCATTCTATAAATTGTTTTATAATCAGTAGCGTATCCAGGTGGGGACGAAGGGGGCGCTTGCCCCCCCCCCCCCCCCCGCCCCAGGCGCATCAAGCTTTTGGCGCCCCTCGCGCATCCGCTTTTTCCCAAAATCTCCGGCTTTTTTTTTTAAATTTCATAATAAATTCATTTTATATCACAAATCCGGAGAAAAATTACAAAAAAAAGCCCGAACAAGATTCGAATACTAAAAAAAAATAAGGTCGAACGAAAAACGGCCCCCTCCGCCCTCTCAAAGGCTAGTTACGCCGCTATTTGTGTATTTTAATAGGTCTGTTCGTTTCGCTTGCCATTGCAGTATAATTTACACATTTTGCCCTCGATTCTATCCTTTTCATTTTTTGCACGCTTGGTGAACATTAGAAAAATTTGCACTTTTTACCATGGCAAGTGAAACGAACAAACCTATTATCAATTCTGCTTTGGACACAGAGCGGTCATCAGCATAGAAGGCACATCATCAACATGTATAAGGCATTTAATACAATTAGACTAAGCCCATCTACGAGTAATTTAAAAAAAGATGTAATATTTAGTAGTGCTCATCTTTGTTTATTTTTTGTACATTAAATTTTAAAGAGCGGCACTGAAGAAGTGCATCGAAATATCTTGTAAATAATGGACGTCAGGTGGAGCTGGTAAATGACTACTTTCCAAATTAAAAACCAAAAGTAGCTACCTGTGATGGTGGCGGCAACCCGAAACACGTCCTCGACTTCTTCTTCGGCACAATTCGATTCGATTTGCAATCTCCACTCCCTCGTCGACTCTTTCGAATGCTCGAATCCTGTCTGTAATAGAAATAACGTCATCAAAAAGAATAGTGCGCACTAGAGTGCCAACATACCTTAGCGATCCATTGATTTTTCTCGTCATTTTTCGCCGTAGTCAACCAAAATTTAATTTTCTCCTCACATAAATTGTTCGGGCAATTATTTTGAGCAAGAAGAGAGAAAGGGAGTAGAACAAGGAGTAGAGGGCCAGGGGACATCATCGTCTTGCTTCTGCCTCGTCTTTATTCAAATGACTCGTTCGCTTTGTCAGTCAGCAGAAAGATTAAGCGAGGATTTGATTTCATCTACTCAGGACTCAAGATAAAAAAAAAAAAAAAACAAAGAGGTTGATAGAGAGAATGTCAGCTAAAAAAAAAAAAAATTATTATTCAAAAATAAATTTGCTATAATAATGTCTTTTTCGTCATCGGAGGCCATTATGTCAATTCGCCTAGCAACAGAGGCACACAATAGAAGTAGAAACAGAGGAGACGCAGTAGTAAAATAAAAAACTACGTTTCGGTCGCCAATCACGACCTTTATCAGGACGATTAATTGTTAAAATACAGGATGATGAATATTATTTTTAATTACCATTCTCAATTATACAATATATAGACAATTATTTAATACATTAAATATAAGAAGCGACCAGGTCGCTCACATATATGATTCGTTAAATCTATTTGTCTTCTTCTATCTTGGCCATATAGGCATAAGGCAAAATAAATTTATAAACCGAGAGAAAAGCAAGCCGACACGTCTCACGGCCTGACGCTTGACATGGAAAGGAAGAAATGCCAGCTTAGCTTGGGTAACTCGTGGTCGCCATCCACGTACTCACTAGAAGTGAGCCCCTGAGTGTTCGTTAAATCTATTTATATAATTCGCTAATATCCGTCTGTCTGTCACGCTCTATTTGGGCAATTTCCTTTTGGAATTTCTAAAGCTAAAAGGGGACCTTCTAGGGATTACAGGAAAATTATTTTCATCCTGAAATCCCTATAACTTTTTGAGTTATTAATTCTTAAAGTTACAATTTCTCCCATAGGAAGTGTATAGAGAAATATTTATATATTCTTTGCATTTATGTATTCTATGAATGGAAACAGGCACTGAATTGGAATATAGTAATAATTTTTTTTCATAATTAAGAAAAGGAAAGGGTCTGCCGCAGGTGGGCCCGAGCCAGCTGGCGGCGCCTAGTAGCTAGTAATTATTATATTAGTAATTGACAATGATAATTAAAAATAATATCCATCATCCTGAATTTTAACAATTAATGGTCCTGATGAAGGTCGTGATTGGCGACCGAGCGACCGATTTAATTTCCTTTGCTGACGTTTCGGTTCTGATTAGGGCCACCTTCAGAGCATTATGGCTGTCATCATAAATATGAAACTAAACATTTCAATCAGGATAGGCGAGAAGAAGAAGAAAATTCGCAGTTAGTTATATTTCATTATTTTTATTCCCATTATGTTGACGTTTCGATCCCGGTTGGGATCATCCTCAGAACTAATGTACATAACCGCTATAAGCCCTACGTATCTAAACATTTCAACTTTACATCAACATTGTTGTTCTATGGTTAAGATTGCAAATTATTATTGTGAGTGTTCTTCACTTCTGTACAAATATAATCTTAAATTTATTTAGTTAAATTAAAAATAAAAGCGCCTCTAAATTTGTTCCCATGTTTATAGGTAGAGAGAGAGAGACAGACAATTTCTCTGTCCCTGTGTGTGTGTGTGTGTGTGTGTGTGTGTGTGACCCGTGGAGCGTTTAAAGGGCTGGGCAAACTTTTCTTCGCCCTTTGGCCATAACTTGTTGATTTTAATTGCACTCGTTGCGCGATTTAGAAGGAATCACTCCTTTGGGGCTCTCTTCTCTCTCTCTATCTCTACGTTGAAATTGATTTCAATTACTTTTCTCTAGGAAAATAAATCGTATCCAATAGAGGGGTGAAAAATTGCCGTGTATGATTAACTATTCTCAAGTCTCACCTTTTCAAGAGATGATAGATCATCAAAATTCCAAAGAACAGATCAGATGAATTCGATAATATGCGATTTGTTTACATTCATGGAATATACAGTATAAATTGAATGAATACATAAATATTTCTCCATGGGGAGAAATCATAACTTTAAGAATTATTAACTCAAAAAGTTATAGGAATTTCGGGATGAAAATAATTTTCCTGTAATCCCTAGAAGATCCTCTTTAAGCATATAAAATTTCATTTCAAAATTCCAACGGGAAGTTGCCTAAATAGAGAATGACAGACAGACGGACAGACAGCCTGACGCACATTAGCGAATTATATATAGGGGAGAGGGCGGGACATTGGGACAGTACAAATAAAATTAGCTGTGTATAGTTTGGCTTTCAATATTATTGATCATATAATGTTATGTTGTTGAGACTGATAAATGCACTATCTATTGCCATAGGCTTAGCGCTTATTCACCGATAGATGAATTAGATTTTTGCAATTTTCCAAAAAATCCAAATTGTCCCAATGTACCTCTTGGGTGAGGTAGATTTGGACAGTGAAGAGGCAGATGTGGACAAAAACAATTTGTTTTGTTCTAAAAAAATAATTTGGTGAATAAAGGTGGCACAATCTAACACAGTGGTTCCCCAACCCTTTCTGGAAGCTGACTAACACCTATCGCCCCCCTTTTCATTTTCATTGTATGTCTAATTTTAATCTAAAGTGTAAATAATAATGCAGTTTTATTATTTTAAACCATTTTGTTACCGTAGATATCAGTAGCGTAGCCAGGATTTCTGCTTGGGGGGGGGGGGGCCAAAAGTTTTATGAACCCCCCCCCCCCCTTCTCCAAGAAACTTAAAGTGGAGAAATTTTTTTTAGATAATATAATAATTATAAATAAAAAAAAAATAAAAAAAATTTTTTTTCTTGAAATAAAAAATAATTTTAATACAAAATTCGTAAATATTAGGGATTTTTTCAATTATTTATAAGTTTTTTTGTTAGATTTTAGAATTTATGAGAGTTAATAAAATAATTATTTAAAAAAAAATATCATTAGGGAAAACAATAGGTATTTTTTTGTTTTGGAGAAGGCTTTGGGGGGGGGGGGGCCCGGCCCCCCTGGCCCCCCTGAATTCACCACTGGTAGATATATAAAAACAGCCAACGCAGTTTTATCTGTTCACTCTTAACTGTTGTAGTAACTGTTGTACAGTAGCACCAAAAACACATGATTTGAAATTTTGTCGCTTAGGTGGTTTCTGAAATAAACGATTCACTTAAAAAAAGAGAAAAAAAAAATACAAATTAAAATCAATTAGTAAGATTACAATATCAATCAATATATTCCACAATCAGGACTGCAGACAGGGGAGGCAAGGGGGGGGGGCTATATCCCCGGGCCCGGGCCCATTGCGCTCCCACCTTAAAATTCTAATAAAAAATAATTTTCATGGTTAAAATTTCAATTAAAAAAATCATTTTCTTGAATTTTTTTTTTCCTCAGGGGGCCCGGGCCTTTTAATCTCAAATCAATCTTTTTCACGACTCAGGATAGCTAATAAAAATTAAAAAAAAAATGCTTTTATTTAAATCGAACTAAAAAGAGATAAATAATTTAATTCAATTGTTCTTGTTAAAATTGTTGAATATTTATAACTTAAAATAAAAGCGTGGGGCGCTTCGAAGTTATTCCGAGGCTATAGACAATTCCTTAAGCTATTAATGAGCGTCCCACGCTTTTATTTTAAGTTATAAATATTCAACAATTTTAACAAGAACAATTAAATTATTTATCTCTTTTTAGTTCGATTTAAATAAAAGTATTTTTTTAAAAAGTTTTTTTTTATTATATTTTTATTTTAATCTTTTTAGTCTTTTTTTGTTAGGGATTTCACAATTCAATTCCATATAAGTTGGTAGCCCTGCAGCTCGAGCCCGGCGACCGCGTCGCCACCTTCACCTACCATTCGATTCTCAATTCTACAATATGATCCACACATCTTGCTATCTATCACGTTATTTGTTTCTTATATGTATTCAACCACTTAATTGCTTTATTAAATATTATCATCATATGTTTAAATATATTCATTGTGCTTTGATTGAACATTTCACACTTCCTCTCACAAATGGTTATGAGCCCCAGGCACAAGTGAAATTCACCAAGGTCATTGGATTGAAACTACGACTGATTTTATTTTTATTAAAAGAGATCTGTGACCAGAATCATTGAAACAAACTGTAAGTGATTATTATTTTTATCAAAAGTGATTTTTGAATATTCTTTTATAAACTTTATTAAGCCAGTGCTGAAAAAAAAAAAAAAAAAAAAGAAATTAAAAATAGACTTTTTATTTTAATAAGAAGATTTATAAATATTCCGTTGATATTAAAATTCACATTAAAACAAAAAATCAAAAATGGCCCAATCTAGTATAATTACTGCTGCCCGTATTGAACTTCTTACAAAGAACAATTACGACACATGGACCATTCAAGTCGAAGCTCTTCTCATTAGAAATAATGCCCGGGAATATGTAAGTGGAGAGAAACCCATGCCTCAAGGTACAGCCGCCACCGATTCTGCCTTCGACCTGGAGAAGGCCTATGATACTGCGTGGCGACATCATATTCTAATGAAAATTCAAGAGTGGGGCATTAAGGGCCATTTGGCCATGTTTATCAACAACTTTCTATCTAACAGATCCTTCCAGGTTCGAGTTGCTAACACTCTCTCTAAGGCCTACCCTCAGGAAAATGGTGTGCCACCAGGGCTCAGTTCTCAGTTGCACCCTTTTCTCTATTGCAATTAACGACATCACCACATGCATACCTTCCCACATCCAGTACTCACTCTTCGTTGATGACCTATCAATTTATCTCCGATCAACCAGCCCTACTTACCTTGGGAGAATGCTTCAAAAGTGTGTGAATGATCTATATAAATGGGCTACTGAAAAGGGCTTCACGTTTTCTACTAGTAAGACTTGCTGTATTCACTTTAACAGGCTCCGGGGTATTCACTCTGACCCACCTCTCTCACTTAACGGCCATTCCATAATTTACAAGGATACAACTAAATTCCTAGGACTGACTTTTGATAAGAGGATGACATGGAAAGATCACATCATAGATGTCAAAACAAGATGCCTCAAATCAATAAATCTTCTCAGAGTATTGTCAAGTACTGGTTGGGGGAGCTGAATCAACCGTTTTACTACGAATGTATAAGGCACTTATTCGAAGTACAATCGATTACGGGGCGCCGGTATATTCATCAGCTAGGGAAGGAGTTTTAAAACAATTGGATACTGTTCACAACTCGGGAATAAGGACGGCATTAGGTGCTCTAAGAACAAGTCCTATTGTGAGCTTACAAGCCGAATCAGGAGAGCCACCGCTCAGAGTAAGAAGAAATTTACTATCAATGAATTACATAGTGAAATTGAAATCTTTTCCGACCCATCCATCCTATAATGACATATTTTCATCTCCCAACACCAATAAATTTGAACAGAGGAGTCGCAGTACCAAACCCCTGTGTGTTAGAATGAAAGGAAATATTGAGAATATCCAACACTATATGGAACAACAGATCGTTTCTATCAATCATCCGTTACCGCCCTGGAGTATTTTAAAACCTAAGATTATATGGGATCTTGGAAAGTATCAGAAAGATTTAACGACTAGCAAAGTATACACTGGCAAGTTCTATGAAATTATTAATAAGTATTCAAATTTCTCGTTAGTGTACACTGACGGGTCTAAAATCTTAGATAACGTAGGGTGCGCTTTTATTGTACAAAATAACCCCAAATGCTTCCGTTTGTCGTCTATTTCAAGTATCTTTACAGCTGAATTAAAAGCGATCGAACTCGCCCTGCTCTACATTAAGAAAGGAAACCTTAAAAAGATTCTGATTGTGTCAGATTCCCAGAGTGCGCTTAAGGAGTTAGGTAACTTATTTACTCAGAACCCAATCGTCCAAAAGATTCATTTAGTTCACCAGGATCTGATGCGAGAGGGAAGACTGATACTTTTCATGTGGGTCCCTAGCCATAAGGGTATCCCTGGTAACGAGGCAGTTGATCTGTGGGCAAAGATGGGGGCTGGGAAACAGTCCTATGATTTTCCGAATGTACCTATCAGGATGTAAAAATTTATTGTAAAAAACTTCTTTACAAAATTTGGATTGACGAATGGGACAAAATTGAAAACAACTTTCTTAAAGTTAATCAAGCCCACTCCTGAACCTTTAACTAAATGGTGCTTGAGTAGAAAGCAGCAAGTTATGATTAGTCGCTTAAGGATTGGTCAGTGTTTTCGATTGATTCGTACTTTTCTCTGTTTGTGTTTTGCTTATACAGAACACGATACTCCATGTCATCGTATATATATACGTTTTCACTTCCAAGTATAGTGTAATATATCCCTACAGACAATCGGACCACTCCTGAACCTTTAACTAAATGGTGCTTGAGTAGAAAGCAGCAAGTTATGATTAGTCGCTTAAGGATTGGTCATTGCTACTTTTCCCATTCTCATCTGCTCTCTAAGCAGGATACTCCTTGGTGTACCTCCTGTGATAAAAGGATTAACGTGTCCCATATACTAGTTGAATGCCCATATTACGCCGCCAAAAGAAAAAAGTTTAACCTAGATAATAAGTCGTTGAAAACTATCCTCTCGAATGAAGGTGAATTTGAAAATTTGTTTAACTTTCTAAAAGAAATTCATTTATTTGATAAGGTCTGATACAAGATTACCACAAGGAAGAAGAGGACAATTGTTTATTTATTATATTTCAAACATTTTTTTTTTTTTTTTTTTTTTTTTAACTATACTTAACTATACTTACCTAAAACATTGTTCAAATTGCCGACCTTGTAATCTCTTATAATTTGTTATCAATGATACTATGTACTACTTATTTATAAAATTGTGTGGGAGGCGCATATGGCCTTAGATGCTGGGGCGCCATTAAACGTCCAATAAATAATAAAAAAAAAAAAAAAAAACTTTCTCTTTCCTCCATATTTTTATTTTAATACGCATGCGCACATATTTCGCGCATGCACATGCATTTCGCGCATGCGCGACTGTTAGCACACACAAAGGATCGTACCGGTTCAGTTAGTGACAGTCTATTATCTATGGTGGCAGTTAATGAAGTCATGTCTTTTATTGCTGTTGAATTTATAACTAATGATGATCCTGTAATGGCTATAGTCTGTAACATTGTCTTTTATATAATAGTGTATAGAAAATCGCGTTTTTACAAAAGTATTAAAATAAAATATCGATATAGGTACTAATTAAAATTAAAAATTGAATAATTAAATCTCTCAATTATTATTTTATAATTAGTCATATATATATTAAATTTCAACTTTCCTATTTTTGTCATTTATATGGATAGAGAAGAGATGTATTTAATTGCTAAAATAATGTGTTTTATAATTATATTATTAATACAATTTAATTTTATATGTGAGTTTGTTTCTCATTTTATTTATCCATCAGGTTATAATAAAAAGGTAAAAAAAGTCACGGAATCACGTTTTTTTGACGTTTCAAAATGTCGTCATCGGTCTGTGACATTAGTCCGTGATTTTTAGGTCATTTTGTCGTCAAACATAACGTCATTTCTGGTCATCTCTGACCAGTTTCCGACGTCATTTTGACGGGTCTCTGCTAGCTGGGGTATATTCTCATTTTGCCATTGAAATTTTTTGGAGACCACTTTACTCTTGTACTCCATAGGAAAGATAGGAGAAATGGTTGACATGGTAACAAAATATAAATATTTTCCCATACTTATAAATTTTACATCTTGAATTCAAATGTTACCGTACTGTCGGAGCCTAAATATATGTGGACACAAAAAATCTGGGGTGCTGGGCGACCAGTCACACCAGATTTTTTTTGACTCCTGACGTTTCGGCCACTGGTCTAGGCCATTTTCAGAACCAGACTAGTGGCCAAAACGTCAGCCTGGAATGGCAACAATAAAAGAAATAATTTTGGAATTTTTCCAGCCACAAAGACATACCTCAAAAGCCCTTTAAAATGTAAACGGAAAGAAATTTTCTACAAGAAAAATTAATTATTTTATAAATATGAATTTTCTTTCAAAATTCTTTTCTCAATTTTTTAAAGAGAGAGAGAGAGATAGATTCTTTTAAATGTTCCCTTTTGTAATGCAATTAGTATTTGGAAGTTTTTTTTATCACTTCTCTAATATTTTCTGTTTTTCTCTTGCAGGCTTTGCAAATAAATGCAAGTCCTGGGATGCCTGGGTTTGTTACCTAACCGAAGTGCTCCATAAGTTTTGACTAAGAGGCCATCCCATTGATATCAAGACTGCGGCGCCCGGTTCCAGATTTTGTAAGTAAATATTTATTTTTAATATGTTTATAAAATAAGAGGATTCATGTCAAAAAATTCGTGTCGTGATTTTGACTCCAAAAAAGATCCCACAAAATCGTCTCTCTGTGTGTGTGTGTGTGTGTGTGTATGTGTGTGTGTTTGTTCAATTTGAAGCAAGATGTAGGATATAAAATGAGTGATTTTTGAGCAAGTGGACTGTTGAGAAAAATATAAGGGCAGATGAGGATTCGGGGCCGTTAAAATAGACACTTACTGATTGAGTGCTTGAAACGGAGTCTCTCTCTGCGTCGCAGGTGCCTTCCTCCTTCGTTTGCAGGGGTCAGAGTTCACAGATAAAATTATAAAAAAACTGACCTCTAGGAATGAAGGCAAAGGTGGGAAAAATTGAATTTGGCTCAGACATAACCCCCCACCGAAATTAAACAATTTAATTTCGAAAAAAAAATTATAAATAAAAAAAAAAAAAAATATACGAATTAAAATACCAATAAAAACATAGGTAGCTATGTCTAGAGAGATTTAATAACATAGCTCCACTAAATGCTGTGTTTTAAAATATTAAAAAAAAAATAAATAAATTTAAAAGATAAAAAACAATGAAATATACAAAAAAAAAAAAAAAAATACTTAAAAATAATTGTAATATTAATTGGATTTCAATTAATTCTTAAAGGTGAAAGTTTCACCACAGGGCGCTTTATGACCCCCCTTTGTGTTTTTATTTGTGCTACTCGCACAATATTATCCTTTCCAGGATATAAATCCACAATTAGGCCTCGGGGCCAATGAAGCGGGGAGTATTAGGTTCCTTGATCAGGACCAAATCTCCAATTTTTAAATTTGGCTGGTTTTTTGTCCACTTATCTTTTTGCTGTAAAGTGTGCAAATACTCCTGACTCCATCTTTTCCAAAAATGTTGAAATGATTTTTGAATTAATTTGCCATCTAGAAAGACGATTAACGGGAATATCACATACATCGTGTTCAGGAATTCCCAGTAAAGGACCGCCAATAATAAAATGGCCAGGAGTCAATATATCTAATTCATTAGGATCAGAAGATAAAGGACATAAAGGCCGTGAATTTAAAATTGCTTCTATTTTGCAAAAAAGAGTGGTCATTTCCTCAAAGGTTAAAATTTGTAACCCAATGATTCGTTTTAAATGGTATTTTACCATACGAATTCCAGACTCCCATATTCCTCCAAAATGTGGAGAATACGGAGGATTAAGAATTCCACTCTATTCCTCTTTCATTTAAACGTGAAATTAAAACGTTTTGCGTATCAGAGGAATAAAAAAATTTAAAAATTTTATTGAGGTGAGCACTTGCACCCCTAAAATTGCTCCCACGATCTGAGTAAATGGTTTTTTGCAAAGACCGCGGTGAGCCACAAAGCGATCTAATGCGGCTAAAAATGCATCTGTAGATAGATCAGATACCAATTCCAAATGAACAGCCTTACTGGCAAAACAAATAAATAAGCATAAATAGGATTTATATTCACGAGCTTTTCTCAATTTATTTTCCTTAATTAAAAAAGGTCCACCAAAATCAATTCCCACATTGAGAAAAGCCCTGCCAGCATTGACTCGATCGAAGGGTAAATCCCCCATTTTAGGTTGCATATCTAAAGGGTTCATCCTTCTGCAGATCGGACATTTAGATAACCTGGATCTAATTACAGATCTTGCATTTACAATCCAATATTTTCTTACATATTAAAGATTGTAAAGCCCTAGGACCAGCATGGCCATATATTTTATGGAAATAATCTATTAAAATAAAAGTAAAGTGACAATTTTTTTGGCAACAATAGAGGTGAACGTGCTTCAAAGGAGTATATTTGCGTGACGCAATCTACCCCCCTCCAATTCTGAGGAATCCATCCCTATCCAAAAAAGGAGATAAATTTTGAAGCCGTTTACAATCATTATTTTTTGCCTTAGAGAATCTATTTCACTAGAGAAATGAATATTTTGAATCTTCTTTAATAATTATTTTATTTGCTAAATTAATTTCATTTCAATTTAAAGGTGATTTATTTATATTATCTCTCTTAGGGCCGGTTACATCCTGGGTGAGCTTGTTAGCCCCGACTTTTTTTGTAGTGCAGAAACCCACTTCGTTTTATTTTTATAGTAAAATATACGATATTTCATCATTTTATTGCTAAAAGAAGTATTCTAGTAGCTTGCCATATATTTGTTTTTATATTTTAATTTTATATTCTACTTATTTTATCAATAAATGATTAAATGTTGTATATTTTATAAAATATGTTATAGGCTAGGGCCCGCTTGCATCAGATCTCGTCGCCATATTTAGCCCTGAGTTAACCTCACTTTTGAGTAATTTCATATAGATATATGGGGAATTGGAGCCAAGGTCCGGGCGCAGTTAGCCCAGGCTCAAAAGTCGGGGCTAAGATTTAGCCCTGGGTTGACACGTACGAACATGTATTATGAACTCAAGCATCCTAACTTCACCAATATAAATGTAAAAAATAATATAAATGCAATATGGAATCTACCGTTTTTTTGTTATTTATTCATTTTATGTCAATCAGGATTATACTCGTATATCCAGGATATATTGCAAGTTGTTGAATATCTCTAACTTCATCTAAGGCATTGCACATGTTCTGTTAATAAAACTATTTGTTTTCAAATTGAATCCAAATTGATATTAAATATTTATATGAATGCTTTCAGTTGATATTACTTCTTGTTAGGTGAAAATAAAAGGTATATTTCTTTTTGAAATTATCTTTATTTGAGCCACAGCTTGGCAATTCTGTCAAAATAGTTGTGAAGATTGGAACAATTGACTAATTGTTATGTGAAAAACTAATAAATCTTGTTTATTTTTTGAAAATTTTCAAATTTTAGCAAAAAAAAAATTAAATTCTTATATTTAAATGTATATTTAATAATATTTATTTAAATTATGGGTGATAATATCAATTTTTATTTTTAATAATTTTTATAAGATGCCTTTAATTGAGTTGCAAACTTCACAAACAGAACATGATTTGTTCCCCCGGAAGAGGGTTTCTGCATTACGAAAGCCATTTAGCCCAAGCACAAGCTCACCCAGGATGAAGCAACTCGGCCCTAGGAGTTAATGATATTAAAAAAATAAAGCGTTGACACCATGCAACAATTTTTAATATTTTGAAATAAGAGGAATATTTTAAAAATTAAATTATATAAAAATGATTCTTTAATTGTAGAAATAAATATTATTTTTTGTTTATGCCCGTAAAATCTTGTGCGTTATCTTAGTTAAATCAAAATCTGGCCAATTCCCTACTCCATCAACTAGCCAATTGGGCCCTGACCACCACAAATCATTGTTTAAAATTTGTTCAGGCAACAATCCTCTGGAGGCGCAATCAGCTGGATTGTCCTTAGAAGATACATGTCTCCAATCCAAATTAGGAAAATTTTCCCTTATTTGGGTTACTCTATTAGAAACAAAAGTTTTTAATAAATGAGGTGGAGTGTGCAAACCAAGATAACACAACCGTTGAATCAGTAAATGCATAAACATTCTCTATTATTAATGAATTTTGCAAAACTGAATGCACATATTTTAAAATTTTTGATAAAAGTAGAGCACCGCATAATTCTAGCCGCGGTATTGATAAGGGCATTTTTATAGGGGCCACTTTAGCCTTTGAAAATATTAAAAAAGGTTTAAGGCTATTTAAAGGTAGCAAAAAAAATAACACCAGCATACCCCTAAAGAACTGGCATCAGAAAATCCTATTATATTTACCCTAGAATTTTTAATTGTTGATAAATATCTGGGAATTTTTAAAAAAACCAATAATGGTAATTGCATGGCAAATTTTAACCAATTTTCTTTTATTTCCCCAGATATTTGTTCGTCCCAGCATAATTTTCTTTCCATAAATTTTGCATAATTAATTCTGCATAAAATATTACTGGAGAAATAAAACCCAATGGATCAAACAGACGAATTATATTTGATAATATGGAGCGTTTCGTTAATATAAATTCAAGAGGCTCAATTAAATAATGAAAATTATCTTTCATTGGATTCCATTGTAAACCTTAATATTTTTATAGTTGTGGAATTGTCCTGATTAAAAATTTTTAAATTTTCTCTATCTTCCAAAGGAATAACAGATAATAACTCAGGTAAATTGGAGCCCCCATTTTTTAGCTCAAACCCTCCTTTTGTCTAACAAAGCAATAAGTTGATCTCTCCAAATTAAGTGCTTCTAAGGAGTATCTGCTGTAGCTAAAATGTCATCTACATAAGTTTGGTTGATTAAAATATCAGAAGCTTCTGGAAATGAACCGCCCTCATCCTTAACCAATTGATGCAAAGTGCGCATGGCCAAAAAAGGAGAGGGTGCCATTCCATAACTGATAGTTTTTAATTCAAATTCAATTATTTCTCCTTTAGGCTCATCGTGCCATAATATATGCTGATATTTACGATCATCGGGATTAATAAAAATATTGCGAAACATCTTGCAAATATCAGCTGTAAATACAAAGGGATGTAATCTAAAATGCAAAATAATATCAATTATATTTTTATGGAGTTTCGGTCCTACCAATAAAACGTCATTCAAAGAAATATTATTCGACATTTTGGCAGAAGCGTCAAATATTACACGAAATTTGGGTTTATTTATACAATGATGGGGTATAAAATAGGCATTTTTATTTGGATTAGAAACTTTAGTCATATGACCTAGCTGTTCATAATCTCTCATAAATTTATAATAATTTTCCTCTAATTCTTTATTTAAAGATAAGCGATAATCTAATTTCTTTAATCGATTATATGCAATATTATAGGAGTCCCCTAAATCAAATTCATTATTTTTAAAAGGAAGTGAAACAACATATTTCCCTGAAGAGGATCTATAATGATTATTTTTAAAATGCAATTCGCAAAACTCATCCTCGGGATTTTTAGCAATGACTTGCGGGAATTCTTCAATTTCCCAAAATTTGCTAAAATTATTTTCAAAATTTGTAGAATTAAATAATACAAAATTAGGTAAAATATCTAATGAAAGGGTTGTTGGTAAATCGCATTTACCGGTAATCACCCACCCAAAAATGCTATTTAAAGCAGAGGGGTAACCAGAACTACCGTTAATTCGATTTCCATCAAATACTTCTGGGAAAATACTAGCATCTAATATAAAATCAATATGACCTACCTCGTCAAATCTGGGGTCGGCTAAATTTAAATTTTTATATTTGTCTCTAATTTCTATCGGTAAATTTCTAGAAGGCATTTTTGATGTTATTGTTGGTATTATAATGGCCTCTGTAGTAAACAAGTGATCATTATTAGAGTGAGGTTTAAATTCGCAAGTAACAATACCCTTAATAGTATCTACTTTTTGATCACCTACACCCCGCAAATCAACAATTAATTTTTGCCTTTTTAAACCCAAGCGTTGCACACACGCATTAGAAATTATAGAATTTTGAGCTCCAGAGTCTATTAAAATTCTAATAGGTTGAAAATTCCCAAAAACATCTTTCATTAAAACCTCTGCAGTACCTAATAGAGTATAGCTATCAGTAATTTTATTATCAAGGGATACTGAAAAACTACACTTAGAATTAGAATTATTCACATCTACTTTATTATCTTTAGAATCTGAGGGACTACTTTCTGCATTATCTTTAGAGTGAAAATTAAAATGCAATAAACTATGATGCTTTTTTCCACATTTGCAAACTGCCTTAATATTGCATTCAGGCAACAAATGCGTGTCTGCCAAACAATTAAAGCATCTCTTAAGTTTAGTAATTTTTCTTTTCTCCTATAAGGAGAAAAAGAGAGAAAAATTTCACATTTATCAATAGAATGAATTTTATTACAAAAAGGGCAATCTTTATCTGAAATTAACATAAAAGCGCTCTTAGAAGCAATATTTGATTTATAATTTTTAATTGATTTATTAGTAAGTGAATTCGAGGAACCCGAAACCTCCAACACACGTACTTGACCTTGTAAAAAATCTATTAATTTGTCAAAAGAAGGAATTTCTTCCGTAATCACCAAGCATTTCGAATAGTTTTTTAGTACTACTATCAATTTTATCCAAGGCCATATTTAATAAAATGAAATCAGTTAAATCGTTAATATCTAAACTTTTCAAAGCCACCGTAGCTTCATAGAAATTATTTAAAAATCTTTCAATTTCTCCAGGACTTTCCTCTTTTAAAATTTTAAAATCAATTAATTTTTTATAATAAAAAAAGGCCAATCGTCTTTTGTTATTATATTTCTTGAAGAAGAGCATCCCAAACTATAGGATAGTTAATTGAAGAAGGTGGAAGGCCGCTAACAATATTTAAAGCTGGACCTTAAGGGCACCAACTAGATAATGAAATTTATCTATATTAGAAATATTTTTATTTTCATGAACGGCGGATTTAAAAGTTTCATAA
>JAKCPI010031769.1:0-15270 GCA_023213315.1 Euborellia annulipes | reverse complement strand
GATGTTACACTCTTATAGAGGACGTTCTGGAGAGTCTAGGGAAAATTTTTATAACTTTTTGAGTTATTAATTCCTAAAGCCATGTTTTTTCTGATAGGAAATGTATAGAGAAATATTTATGTATTCTTTGCATTGATGTATTCTATGAATGTAAAACAAATCCTCGAGCAGGCACTGGACGGGAATTAGTGATAATATTTTTATTTTTTAAAATTGGGCAGTGACGAGGGTCCGTTATGGCAGAGTGCTTCAAAAAGATTTCAATGGCAAAATGAGAATATACATTTTAAAGGAGTATCTAAAAAATAATTGATTTTTGAATTTTGAATTTTAATCAAAATCGTTTACGAATTTAGACAAAAAACTCGAAAAAAAAGAAACAACGGCAAAGCGGTTGTCTTATCTCAATTTCGGATCAAGTAATGAAGCTTGGTTCCTTTATGCACAACACGATCCAAATATAGTATATACAAACACACACTCTCTCTCTCTCTCTGAGAGTTTATTTAACAAGTAGTATATGCTTCCCTCCTTCCTCCTCCCGTTTCCCGCAACGTGGGGGGCATAAATCACGCGCGAACATGCCCTGGACACGCATTGACAGAGTGCTTTAAAAGTCGTTGCATGATAAATGGGCTTGAGACAACATTGGGAGAGAGAGATAGCCCAGTAGCTTTTCGTCCCTCTCTCTCTATCTTCTCTCTCTGGTTAACAAACTGCAGTTGCAACGGGCCGGCCAACACAAATTAATAAACATCCCTCTCTCTGCAGAGATTGATCTCTCGAAATCAGTTCAGGACCACTTCTCACGCCATATCTGATACCGCCAGTTATGTTTATTACTCTACGCGTTGACTATGTCATCAAATTGCCGTTTTTAGGCTCTAACTGTTTTTTGACACTCAATCACACTAATTACACTGATAACATAAATGAAGAATTCTGTCATGCATAAAGTAAAAACTCTTAACCGGTCGAGGACCTCTGGCCGGATAAACGCGTTTACCGGTTAATCCGTGGTTACGGTGATTTTCAATCATTTTCATCAAACGTTTTCGTTTTCCTAACTCACGCATTTTTGTTTAAGAGTTCTCAAATCTATTTAGTTGAAAAATAGACTGGGAAGCAAGCGAGTAAACAAATACTCCCTCCCTATTCACCATCTGAACGAACATATTGCACAATGTTGTATCACACAGTTTAATTAAAATACAAAAAGAAAAAGTAATCTATATATGAACCCTGTTACGCATTAGTGTGTCAAACGCCAAAAAATTAAAAATTGAGTTAAGCACGGAATATTGTTTCAAATGCTATAATTAAAAGTATTTTTTTATGAAATATGTCCTAAAAAATTTATATTTAATGTTACTTGCAAAAATCTGGTAGGACTGGCGCACAGCACATAATTTCTCTCTTACCTCTCGGTAACCGAAAGTTGTGTACTGTGCTTGTCACACCAGATTTTTTGTGTCGACATGTATTTAGTTTCCGACAGTAGGGTACAATTGAATTCAAGATGTAAAATTTATAAGTATGACAAAATATTTATATTTTGATACCATGGCAACCATTTCTCCTATCTTTTCTATGGAGTACAAGAGTAAAGGGGTCTTCAGAAGATTTCAATCACAAAATGAGAATATACATTTTAAAGAGCAACTAAAAAATAGTTGATATATGAATTTAAAAAAAATCGTTGGAACAAATTTTGAGAGAATCAAAAAAAACTGAAAAGTGCATCAGTAAAGTACTAGTACTTTTTGGTCGATTTTGTTCAAAAGCTTCGCGTCACATCCCATGGGGGTGCCTAACTTAAATATAAAATTTCAGCTTCCTAGCTCTTTTCGTTCTTGAGATATTTTGTTCACAGACACACACACACACACAGAGACAGACAGACAGACAGACAGACCATGTCGCCAAAACCACTTTTGGATTCAGGGGACCTCAAAACGTGTATATCCATCAAAATCTCGACATCGAATTTTTGACATGAATCCAATACTTTCTCTCTATATATATATTACATATATACATAGGTAAGAGAAAGTAAAAATTATAGAGAATCCAATGAAAACAAAAAACTTTATTGTTAATTTTTCTCAAAACTCGGTAGGTGGCGCTTGACACACCAATGCGTAACAGGGTATATATGTTATAATAAAAATAATAAAATATTTGTGATTTATACTAATAATGGAATATGTCGGTTAATTCGAGGGGTTGTACTGTAAATATTGCTGGAAGATTAAAGATGGTTCAAACAAGGAACCGAAACGTCAGCTGTACAAATTGAATAAATATATAAAGAACAAACTATAGCTCAAGAGCGAATTCAGAGGAATTTCTCGGGGAGGAGGGTAATCTGGTGTGACTGATCGCACAGCTCACATATTTTCGGTAATTTTAAGATGCATTCTCTACTTGTTTACCAGAATATAGTAGGCCTATTTAAAAAAAAATTTTTTTCTCAAATCTCGGGGGGAGGGAGGGAGGTAATTACCCCTTTACCTCCCCCACCCCTTGTATCCGCCCTTACAATAGCTGCATTTCTCATTTGATGATATGTTTATAAATTTTATTCCTTGAATTCAAATTCAACGGAACTAAATATATGTCGACATAAAAAAAATCTGGTGTGCCAAGCACAAAATCCAACTTTCATTGAGTGCTGTGCGAGCAGTCCACCAGATTTTTTTAAGGTGCGCGTCTCGAAAAACCGTTAGTAGACGATTCAGAAACTGGTTACTCTATGCGGCAAGAGATGGCGTTAGTTTTTCCCATAGGAAAAGAAGGGATTTATTCCATTTCATTTTAAAGATTCCAGCTAATTAATTAAGGGTAAAAAATTAATTATTTTTTAACACAATGATTACTTATTTAATTATCTATAAGATATAGAGCGGATTTTTTTGAAATATCTTTTATTTAATGCGATTAATCTAAAAAAAAATTTTATTTTTCGAAAATCAAAAAAGGCCTTCTATAAGTTGCAGACATTTTAAATAGCTTTAATTTTAAAAAAATTTGAGGTCGATAGCTTCAAAATTGTGGCCGCAATCTCTCAAAATTAGCACCCAGAGACGCGCACCTTAAGGTCTTTTCAACACGAGATCATGTGTTTTAAACAAATTCAATTATAGTTTGGAGGGAAAGTGGGGTAGGTTTTCCATGAAACATATTTATAAATAAAATTATAAGACGTTATTTACGATTCAAATTGATTTAAATAAATTTTCATTTCCAAATGATCCGAACCCACTCAGGTTATCTGTCAAAGTCGTTTATTTTGTTAATAATCTAATTATGAACACAAATGTCAATCCAGTTTTGTTTTTTTTTTGCCATTTTCATAAATCATCTTATATTCCAATCCTATATTAACACTCTGCTCTATATCAAAGATTATTATGAATTATTGTATTATTATAAAAAAAAGGCGATATATCAATACATTCAATGTGATTAATTTTTTCTTCCGTAAAATCTCTCTTTTTTTAACTCATTGACTAATTTTAATTCACCATAAAGAGAAAATTCTCTCCATTCTCAATGGAATGAAGTTAAAAGAAAAACACTTTTAATAGATTAATTACTCATTAAAATCTTATATATAGAAAGTGTTTAAAAAATTCGATGTCGAAATTTTGACGGAAATATACGTTTCGATGACCACTGAAACTTGTAAACAAATTATTTCATGAACAAAAAGAACTAGGAAGTTGAAATTTTATATTTAAGTTAGGCACCTTCATGGGACGTGACACGAAGCTTTTGACCAAAATCGACCAAAGAGTACTAGTACTTTACTGATGTACTTTTTCAGTTTTTAACGATTTTCTCAAAATTCGTCTTAACGATTTTGATTAAAATTCAAAAACCAATTATTTTTTAGATGCTCTATAAAATGTATATTCTCATTTTACCCTTGAAATCTTTTGAAGACCACTTTACTCTTGTATTTCATAGGAAAAAGGAGAAATGGTTACCATGGTAACAAAATATAAATATTTCCACATACTTATAAATTTTATATCTTGAATTCTAATGTAAATTCTGTAAACTAAATATATCTCGACAGAAAAAAATCTGGTGCGACAATCACAGAACACAACTTTCGATTACCGAATATAAGAGAAAGTTGTGTGCTGTGCGACCAGTCACACCAGATTTTTTAAATTATAGTTTAAAAATATTTGAAGGATGTTTGCAATATTTTTTTTGTTGTTATGAGAGAGAGATGGTTTGCGTTTATTCGTCACCAGAGGCGAATTTGAATTTACCCGTCCGCTCCTGCATGAAATTACGAAATTTATCTTAAATTTCTTTTTAAAATGTACGTAGCCTCTATATATATACATACTAAGTTATAACGTTTTTTTAAAAGAGAAATAACAGGGCCATCTATCAAATCTAATAACCAAATAATAATACTTTCTCCTTTTGAAATGATTTAATAAAAAAAAAAAAAAAAAAAAACGGTCCATCAAAAATATGACAGACAGAAAAACAATTTAATTAAATTAATCCTTTAGTTACATGTCTATGAAAATGTAAAAAAAAATCCTTTTGTGTGCTTATGGAGTTGGAAAAATAAAAACAACGTATCGGTTATTCTTTTGAATTGATTCTAATTGAAAAAATAGAAAAAAAAACATTTGATTTTATCTTTGTGAGTGAGTGGATAAGAAGGTTTTAGAAATATAACAAGATTATATCATGTGATAAGAGAAATGTGTCATAAATAAGCACTTTAGCGACAAATCAATACACGAGTAATATACATACTTAGGGTAGATAACAGTTTGAAGATCGAACTAGGTTGATCGGTCAATTTAAGGTGTGCGTCTCGAAAAACCGTTAAACGCCGAATGAGAAGCTAGTTACTCTAGACGGCAAGAGATGGCGTTAGTTCTTCTCATAGAAAAAACAAGCGTTTTATTCCATTACATTTGAAAGAATCCAGCTAATTAATTTAATGCAAAAAAAATCTGGTCGCACCAGATTTTTTGTGCCGACATACCAGGTATACTGTATTTACTTTCCGACAGTACGGTGCATTTTAATTCAAGATATAAATTTATTTTTTTTTTTTTAACATTCACACTTTTTTTCTCATTCGCAATCACATACACACAGTCTTTTCGGCAACTTAGGCCATTTAAGACTTTTAACGATATTTCTATTCGGGGCCCAGGCATTTCTATTTAAGCCATTTGGTATCCAAATGTCTTAAATAAAATCTTCGGACTGCCTGGGGTTCGAACCCGCGTTCGGTATAGAAGGTAGGAACGCTACCAACTACACCAAGCACCGGGGGCGATGTAAAATTTTATAAGCATAGGAAAATACTGTATTTATATTTTATCATGGCAAGCATTTCTCCTATCTTTCCTATGAAGTACAAGAGCAAAGTGTGCTTCAAAAGATTCCAATAGCAAAATGAGAATATACACTTTAAAGAGCATCTAAAAAATAATTGATTTTTGAATTTTAATCAAAATCGTTGAAGCGAATTTTGGGCAAATCGAAAAAAAAAAAGTAAAAAGAACATCAGTAAAATACTAGTACTTTATGGCCAATTTCGTTCAAAAGCTTTGTGTTACGTCCCAGGGGTGCCTAACTTAAATATAAAAATTCAACCCTCTAAGTCTTATCGTTTTTGAGGTATTTTGTTTACAGCATACACCATGTTGCAAAAACCACTTTGTTGGATTCAGGGGACCTCAAAAAGTGTATATCTATCAAAAATCGAATTTTTAACTTTATTGGGCTTATATATTAACATATACCGGTATATATGGATTTGTCAAAGTAAAAAGTTTAAATAAAGAAATTTTTTTTTTTTTACAATCTGAGTGATAAAAATGTTAAAATCTTGCATTCAGTATAAAATATTTTGAATTTTGGGCTACAGAGGCCATTTAGAGGTATTAACATACGGTATACTCTCATCTTTTTTCCCATCCACACACACATACACACAGTCTTTTCGGCAACTTAGGCCATTTAAGACTTTAAACGATAACAGCTATTATAAAAATTTATCTATTGGGGGTCCAGGCATTCTTATTTAAGCCATTTGGTATCCAAATGACTTAATTAAAACTATCGGATAGCCTGGGATCCGAGCCCCCGACCCTTGGTATACAATGCAGGCGCGCTAGCAACTACGCCAAGCCCGGGGGCTATTCTATAGTTCTTTAACTTTTCAAAAATCATTCATTGTTGAAAATCTGTTAATTATTAACGAAATTATAAACAAAATAGTTATCAAATTCAGGATCCATATACCCAAAAACCTCTAAGCAAAAACGCCATCTTTATCATAAAATTTTCTTATATAATATTTTAACTTCAAAACGTCAAAAATCAAAGCCTTTAACTAGGGTATTAAAAAAAAAATACAAAGTTCTCAATTCCGTTGTTGCGTTTAATTGAACCGCTAAGAGTATAAGTGAGAGAGAGAGAGAGAGAGAGAGAGGGGGGGAAACGTAATTACCAGATGCATTTGCGTTTGAGGATTTAATCAGAGTGAGGGAAGGGAGTCACAGAGATTTCGCGCTCGCATTGGAAATGCCGCGCGAATGGTTAGATGGCCATCCAGGCTAGGAAAAGCCCACCCCGATTAAATCCCACCACCCCCACCTGTGATGAAGGAGTTAAGCCACCGCACACACCAACACCAGAGAGTCCTTTCAACCTTGCAAATGAACCTCTATTGTGTTTGACACGAAACCTGAAAATTAAACACGCTCTATCTCTCTCTTTTTAAACATGTGAATGTGAATAAAATGTCAAAAATCTTTTTTATTTTATTATAATATTACTAGCTTACAAGCGCTCGCTACGCTTCGCTGCGCTACGCTTCGCTCACACTTGAAAGCTAGCTGGGGGGCTTCGCCCCCAGACCCCACTGGGGGGCATAGCCCCCCAGACCCCCCGTAGTTTTTTTAGGACTTAACGTCTTCTTTTATGACTTAACCTCTTCTTTTATGATTTAAAGCCTACTTTTATGACTTAAAGTCTTCTTTTAAGACTTAACATTTTCTTCTATGACTTAACATCTTTTATGAATTCAACTTCTTTTATCCACAATTCAACTTTACTCTAACTTTTACTAATTCATCTTTCACACACTTTCACACTCTTTTAATCATTCATACGCTTAGCCTACATCCTACACCAGTGGTTCCCAACCTTTTTTGACCCATCGCCCCTTTCTGGAGGTTGACTAACACCTATCGCCCCCCCTTTACATTTTCAATGTATGCCTAATTTTAATTTGAAGTAAAGTGTAAATAATAAAGCAGTTTTATTATTTTAAACAATTTTATTACCGTAGGTCTATATACAGGGCCGCAGACAGACTTGACGGGTAGGGCTGGACGGTAATGGATTTTCATTCTCGAAAGTCGGTAAAAATTTTTTACCGCCCGCGGAACCAAAGTTTGCTGCCGCGGAACATTTTTTTTTCGCGGAACCAAAATTTTTCCCGTCCGAAAAAATATTTTACCTTTTTTTTAGAGACGCCAATTTTTGCCGCCCGCGGAACAGTTTTTGAGACGCCAATTTTTTGCCGCCCGAGGAACCGGAATTTGCCGCCGCGGAACATTTTTTTTTCGCGGAACCGAAATTTTTCCCGGCCGAAAAAATATTTACCTTTTTTTTTAGAGGCACCAATTTTTTGCCGCCCGCGGAACCGGAATTTGCCGCCGCGGAACCAAAGTTTGCCGCCGTGGGACATTTTTTTTTCGCGGAACCAAAATTTTTTTCCCGGCCGAAAAAATATTTTACCTTTTTTTTTAGAGACGCCAATTTTTTACCGCCCGCGGGACAGAAATTTGCCGCCGCGGAACCAAAGTTTGGTTTGCCACCGCGGAACATTTTTTCTCGCGGTACCAAAATTTTTTACCGTCCGAAAAAATAGGTTTTTACCGACTTTCGAAAAAAAAAACGGTTTTTACCGAATTAGAGGTTCGTTACCGCGTTTTCGGTAAAAAATTTTTACCGGTTTACCGTCCAGCCCTATTGACGGGCCCCGGGGCTACTTAACAATACGGCCCCCACCCCAAAAAAAAAACTTAAAGTTTTCTTTTTTTAGTATGTAAAAGGCTATTGTGGCCTTCACATGCCAACACTTTTCTACACAGTTTTTGAAAAACTTTTGAAATAGTTAGAGGTATATACATAGCTTACAATATTTATTTAAATAAAGTTATATAAATTTTTTTCAAAATTTCCTAAACAAAGAGTTACGGCCCTAAAGGCTTTGCTGCTTACAGTAGTGTGTTAGAGCAGACCCAGATGTCTGTACCTCTACTACTTTAACAAGCGGGACACAAGAGGAAAATTTTTCTTTAAAGTTTTTCACTTTGTTAATGACTTGCTCGACTAACTGCATATAAGGGGAAGTGAGTTTTATTGGTGTAGGTCGAGGATCTGGTGGTGCAATGGACAGCACGCCTATGCCCCAGTAAGGCTGGAGATCCTGAGTTCGATTCCCAGGGGCTATGGGATGTTTGGCCTCGCCAATAAATAACACTCACAGCTCTGTTAGATATATCTCTATGACTTAGTTAAGTCCGAAAAGAATCGATATGTTTTGAATACTAATATCTAATTCAAATATATAAATCTCGAAAATATTTAACTAATAGACCTATATAAAATATATACCCACATATAATCAGATACAAATCTGTGTTGTACCTGAAGGAAGTCACATATTGACTGGTCAATTAACTTAATATATATATATATATATACATATAAACCATGCTTAAACCCCGGAATTTAATTTATTTGTGATCCCAAATTGAATTTATTTTTTTTATTTTTTAAGAACAAAAGAAGTTGAGCTCGAGTGTGCCGAACTTCGACATACTTATGAAGAAACTAATTCCCGAATTAGAGATTTAATTTCTCGAGAGAAACGAGCAAGAGACGAGGTGGTTGAAGCTCAAGAGGAGTTGTCCAACTATAGGCTAAAAGCGCAACGCATACTTCAAGATAAAGAGAAATTAATTCTCAGACTACAGGAAAATTCTTCAACTGAAATTCAAACAAATGTAACTTCAAATGCCTCTATCGAACAAGATACTTGGCGTCGCGAAAGGGAACTTCTTGTTGATGAAGCCCAACAATTGGCTCATCAATTACAAATTGCTAGAGATGTTTCTCAACAAGCGGAATTCACTGTTGCTGAAGTTCGCGAACAAGTAAGCCATTTATTAAATTACAGTCGACAACATCAATTTTTAATTCTTTTTTTTTTTTATAGGCAAGTAGAGCTCAACGCTTGGCTTCTGAACGTCTTGCAGATGAAACTCGACGAAGAACTGTAGCCGAAGATGAGGCTCGTTCTCTACTCACTGAGTTAAGAGCTCTACGCGAACAACTCATAAGAGAACGCACGACCGCTGAAACTCGTGCTCAAGAGTATGAAGCTGAAATTACACGAGTTCAAACTCAACGTTGGCATAAAGATAGCGAACTTGAAGCTAGATTGGATGCTCTCACACATACTCTAATGCAAAAACATGTCGCTTTAGAGACAGCAACAACAGAACGAAACGCACTTCGACTTGCCCAGGTAATGCTAATATCATATCAATGCGACCCCCTTTCCTGTGTATCTTTAGAATGACATTTTTGGGTATCTAAAATTTCGTTTCATAATTCTCAGCTTGGGTTGATGTCAAGGGATTAAAAACTGACACACATTAGTACAGTGGATTCCAAAATTTATGATTCCACGCCTCCTAAGAAGAATTATTGACAAGAAATAATTTCTACCGCTTTAGATAAAATATGGAAATATTGAAGGACATAGAAGAATCCGTATATTTAACTTTAAATTTATAAAGATCAGCCCAAAAAAATGAAAGTTAGCCGCATATTTGCCAATTTGACCAACTGAGCTCTGAATCTTCCATCTTCTTGCAAGGGCTTTGGAATCGCCCACACCCCACCCGCTTTGTCCTATATATTTTTTTTTTAGTTGAGGGATATTTAAGGAAGGGTGAGGTGGGTCTGTCAGCTGGAATATGTAGAAAATCAGTGAAAAAATTGGGAAAAATCAGAAAAAATCGATCATTTTTAATGATTTTTTTGCATTTTAAGGTACAAAATCCTCCCCCACATCCCCCCTTGGGACCAAATGTTAATGTTTTTTAACTTTTCACTTCTCTAGACTTTCTGAAGAAATGTTAAGGCTAAAATATTCCTTTTCATCCCTCCAAATTTTTTTCGTGGCCCTATAATTAACGAAAAGGGATGGAAATAAGTAGGGGGCTACCCCCGAAAACGGTACGTGCTGGGGGAAAACGAAGGTCATATTTGGATTCAGGAGGTCATTTTCCTTAAGAATCTGAAGGAATTTTCTCGGGGCCAAAAAAAAGTTTCATTTTGTAGCACAGTGTAATTAACTTTGATTTTTTCATAGGAGCCCAATGCTTTTCAGTGGGAAAATTTTCAATTTTCAAAAAGATTTTTGAGCCTTCTCAAATGGAGATTTTATGATTTTTTCTAAACTTTCACTAACGTCCCCAATAAAGGAGCGAAACTCAGTTTAGAAATTTAATGGAAAGTTACTCAAAAATTGCGGTCAGACGGACAGTCAAACGGCTACCCCATTATATATATTTGAACTAGCCTGGCTCAGGTTACCTTGTTGCTGTCTCTCACCTTTTCTTAATACCGAACACTTTTTATTCGACTCTTCTCCGTAAAGAGATGGCCTCGCTCACATTTTTATAATACTGCATGACACTATCTCTTCTACAGGTCTGGCGTTATGCCCAGTACCGTATTAAGCAACATGGAGGCCCTTAGGCAGTCGGAATCTCGGGACCCTAACAGTTAATAATTACCAGGGGCTTATATAGAACATTTTTAGATTTATAGAAAGGAAGAGAGGATGTCTGCCAAAAGGAGAGCCTCTATCGAATAAAAATCTCCACTTAGAAGACGTTTCGGGTTTAATTATATAAATCCATCATCAGTTCTTATAATTTTTTATATGTTTATATATAACAACTCTATCTGCATCTCAATGGTGTATACCTTTAGATTGCCAATAATCTCTTAGGAACTGATGATGGATTTATCTAATTAAACCCGAAACGTCTTCTAAGTGGAGATTTTTATTCGATTCCTTTTGGCTGACATCCTCTCTTCCTATCAATCTAATCGTTGAACAGCCACTTCTCTTACCAACATCTTAGAAAATTTTTTTCCCTCCTATGAAAATTATTTTGCCTTTTTTTAGAAAGACGAATTTTTTTTTTTAGAAAGTCGAAATTTTTACCTTCCAGCCATGGATACCATTTTAACTTTTTTTTTTTAAATTTCCGTATGCCGAACAATATTTTTTTTTAATTATAATGTTGCGGAGCTCCTAAAAAGCACGGGGCTCATAGCCGTTCGCCTTCTCCGCCTAATGGGTAATCCGGCACTGGTTATGCCGGCTGAAATATTTACAATTCAAATGTGTAAGGCACCCTAAATTAGCTGATATTATACTCCAAAATTATCTCTAATTATTATAATTAAATCTGTTCATTACAAAAATAATTAATATATATTTATTTATATATAAATTCAGGAAAAACAGCGAGAAGCAGCGGCAGTTTATGAACAATCATCTCTTCGAGGCAATGACACAGATGACGGTATGAAATTAAGAATTAATACATTTTAATTTTATTTATAATTACATCTAACTTTATTTTAGCTAAAGCTCTTGTACCTAGCTTCTTGGCCGAATCTCCTTTTGATACCAGTATGACAAGACGAGTTAAAAGAGCTTATTCTACGCTTGATGCAGCCGGCGTCCGAACAGGAGTTTTCCTTCGTAGATATCCACTTGCGAGGATTCTTGTTCTCTGTTATATGGTAAATTAAAAGTTTATTTGTTTTATTAACATAAATATTTTTGCTTTCTCTTCCATACGTAATGTATAGTATTTTTCATTTATTTAATGGATGAAATTAAACAATTTTCTTCTTTATTTGAAAGGATTAATTTTATAATCTTATTTAATTCCAGGTGCTTATGCATTTATGGGCATTTTTGTTATTAATGTCCTCAACTCCAGAAGCGAGATGTCCTAGTTCGAGATAATAAATATTTATTGATTATAATATATATATATACGTTTTAGAATATTTTTTATTGAATTAGTTTTAATAATGTTAATGTAATATAAGATTATGATTATAAATTTATTTTACAATATTGTTTTTTGGAAAATATTTTTCTTTTGTAACTTATAATAGAAGAAACATTGTTAAAATAAAAAATGATATTACATCTTTGGGAGGAATTTTGACTTAGAACCTCTCCATGGTTAGGTGACCAAATGTTATTCGAACTAAAACTTTTGCCTTTTATTTTATCATTATTATTATTATTATTTGAAATTCCTATCGGGATCCCCGTTTATTTACCCGAGGTGCTTTCGTGCACGGAGACACACACCTCAAACCCAACCGGCCTCTGGCCGTAGCCATCTACCGGCACCCCGTGAAGTTACATCATTTCCTATCTCTAACTCCTCCTCCTGCGTTCGTTTCTATCTAGTGAACTAATCCTTATTTCTGGTTCGACCGGCTCCTTATATCCAACCTCTTCTATGCTCGGGAGGATGTCCTAGTTTGAGGAGGGACTCACTCAGCACCGGCGGGTAGCCTACTCCTTTCGAAGAATGCATCACTGAGAGGGAAACTTCTTTACGTCCCTTCCACAGGACGGGATGTCACAGCAACTCCCTCTCCTCGTAGAGTTGCCTGGGGACTATTGTGGTGAGATCCTATATTCCAATCCAGGGCTTGCTTGAGGATTTGTTTACATTAAATAAATATTTTTATTTAATGAAAAATCCCGCACGCCAAGGATTTGAACAGGGATCTTCTTTGTAGAAGCCGACACCCTAGCTCACTACACCAGCGCGCCTCCCTCATTTATTTTATCATCAATTCTTATTTTTCTATACCCTAACTTTTTTTTCTTTTTTTGAATTTGAGATTTTTCTACTTTTTAAACAGTGGCTTGTGCAAAAACAGTGGACCGAGGAAATAAATTTTTTTTTTTAGGAGGGGATGAGGGAGGCGCCAACAAGTAAAGGTATGAAATCAAGATAGAGAGGGAAAATTGATCTGAGAACCAAGATCACAGAGACTAACGGCAATATCTCACAGATCACGATTTTTTTAGAATCGATAGTTTTTTATATCTGCATCTTAAAAAAAAAATAATTTAAACTTATAGTTATCAATGGCTAATTGACATTAGAAGAAATCAAATCATTAAACAAAAGCAAAGAATATAATTATTTAAAATAATTTTAATCAAATATTGAGATTTGATTATATTAATTAAATTGAAAAATATTTTTGATTTAATTATGGATTTTTTAATCCTCTCACGTTTTAATAGTAAATCGGCAAAATTGATTAAATTAGTCTGATTGACTAGTTTTGAATTTCCTAGCAAAGAATAAAAATATACGATGCAGTCGCCGCCTAGAAGAGCAAGAAGAGGCCATGTTCCCATGATGCTCTTCGAATTATCATGTGTATCTTTAAGTGTGAGCATTAAAATATATTGAGTGTAGTGAATTTTTTAAGTGTTTTTATCGTGAATTATTACAATCATCATCCCCTGAAACAACTTTTGTCTACTCTTCAACTGGATAAACCAATCCAGGTACAGTAAATATTATTACCTTCTTTCGATAATCAAATAGGAAATATCAAACCTTCTTTCGATAATAAAACTCGGTCATGGCGGCGTGAATTCAAACCAATTATTATACCGACAATACTCTATAATAATGGGCTTATAGATTGCACTTTATACATGTTTGATTATAATTTTTTTTATTTTTAATCTTTTAATATATAAATCATGACTCATTTTATTTTTTAATCAAAATGTTTTTTTTTTTTTCAAATCTCCTAAAAGTTCGTTTCGTTGCTTTGCTCACACAATTAGAAAAAGAAACCTAACTACTTTTCTTTAGTTGTCAAGAAATTTCATTATCTATAAAAATTAATATCATATCACATTAAGTTTTACGAGTTTTCAATTAGATAATAATCCGATTATTCAAAAAAAAAGGTAGAAAAATTTTTTAACCAAACTTGCAAACTGACGGACCATGTTATGCATAAAGGAACCAAGCGTCATTATGATCGAAATTGAGATAAGACCAGTGACGGTGCCAGCTTGAGGGGAGGGGGAGGCAGACTTACCAACAGAAGGGGACGCATGGGCGTACCCAGCGAGAGGCAGGGGGCAGCTGCCCCCCCCCCCCTAGAAGCAAGAAAAAAAAAATTAAATGCTTATAAAGTGATGAAATGAAACAAAATTAGGTAGGGCGATAGCGACGGGGACTCTTTAGGACTTGAGGGTTTTTATGCCTTTAATTCGAAGGCTTTTCCCCTATATATATATGAAAAAGCTATGTCACAATCTGGACGGCCATGATCTGCCTCCCCCCTGGACGACCATGATCTGCCCCCCTCTAGATTTGATCCTGGGTACGCCCTTGAAGGGGCGGACAATATACATTCCCCCTATCTCAGATTTAGGTCAATGGTGCTTGGTTCCTTCGCATAACATCGTCCAAATCACTTTTGCAATGGGGTATGATTTTGCTGACATGATTTTGCGACCATTTATTTGTCGAATTTTCTCGATCGTGACAGTCTTTTTTTATTTTTTTGGAAATATTTTTTTGAAAATCCTTTCCCAAATTCACATGGATCACTGCTTTCAAGGTAGAATAATAAATCACTTTTTAGGATCGATGATAAATAAAATTGTAGCCTTTTACAATACTTTAATTACTTTGTTTATTTGTCTAACAAATTAAATTATTCCATTATATTTTTAAATCAATAAATTTTATTTTATGCACTATATTAATTAATCAGTTTGAAGTAGTCCAGGACTTGTAGAATCTCGACTCTGTGTCGGTTTTAGTCTTAATAAATCAGAATCAACTAATTCATTTGCTTCCAGTGGTTTAGAAATTGCAGTTATTGGAATAGGAGGCGCTGAAGTGACAGATGATGAACTTGATGTTGGTAGATGATAAGGTGAAAATCCACCCCATTCCATCCCAAGAAATAAGCCACCTGAATGCATCGAATTCCCAGTTGGGCTGAAAGCCCCAAGAGGACTCCCTGAAATAATAAATAAATAAACATTAAATTATTGTGGATATATAGGGCCAACTCTACTTCCTTCATTTAGTT
>JAKCPI010031768.1:0-43804 GCA_023213315.1 Euborellia annulipes | reverse complement strand
TTAGTATATATAATATTCAAGTAAAAACAATGAAATTTTATTCTCAAAACGTTCTGAAAAATGATTAAAAATCGAATTTCCAAATTTATTTTGTCATAGTAATTTTTTATTTTCTCTTAAAATTCAAAAATTAATTATTTTTTTGATGCTGTTCTCCATTTTGCTTTCAAAATTGTTTGAAATTTGGGAATTCTAAAATTACGACACAATTGCACTCTAATTTTTAAATAGCCTATCTTTCTAAAATTACAACACGTTTTCATTCTAATTTACACACAGCTTTCGAAAATTGCAATTTGTAAATGGCTCTTGCAAAGACTTACTAAATTTAGTATGTTTTTGTTTATGTAATTTGTTTCCTATACAATTGTAAAATTAACAAAATTTTTTTTGACAGTGTGGAGAATCTGTGGCGGATCGAGCAGCTAGTATTATCATAAATCTGCGTGATAAATAATAAATCAAAAAGGGGAAGGGAAAGTTTCAAATTGTGATTTGAAATGATTGGAATTGAATAGGCAGGGATTTTATGAAGTACTCCACTTGACTCTCTATCCAAGTGAATGACTGGATTCGAACCCGGGACTTTTTTTATTTTTATTCGCTCGCAGACACACAGAGAGAGAGAAAGCTTTGGGCGGGCAGTTTTTTTTTTTCAATGCCACCCCTCCCCTTTTCCACACACACACACACCCTGCACTCATGGTCGATGACCAACAAAAAATTCAATCTGTTATTTTTTTTTTCTGTTGCCCCCGTTGTTTGGTTCAATGAATCAAATGTCTCTGACAAGATGGCCAATATTTGCCGCTTGGCTTTTTGTAAACCTTTTTTTTTTAAATACACTAAAAAATAAAATAAAAAACATATTGTTTTTAAAATTTATAATATTTAAATAACCGACGATTATCCATTCAATTTGTTCAATTCAAGTTTTAAAGCACCCTTTTACTAAAACTAAATGTTCGGAAATTATTTTCAATGGAATGGGCTCATAGTTGGTTACGTGAATATAAATTATTGTTTAACAAGTATTGAAGACGTTATGGAGAATCCAGTAAAAATAATTGGGTCCGCAAATTCTGAAAAAAGGGAGGCGTAGAAAATGAGTTTTTCTATTGAAATGCATTGAGTTTTGTCTTTTGCCTTATGAAAAATTAAAGCCAATTAATTAAAGTAATTAAATAATTAAATCTTCCAAATGAAAAATAATAAAAAATTATTATATAATTAAATTTTTATTTTTTTTTCTTTAGAGGGGGCTCGCTGGTGTAGTGAGCTAGGGTGTCAGCTTCTGCAAAAGAAGATCCCTGTTCAAATCCTTGGCGTGTGGGATTTTTCATTAAATAAAAATATTTATTTAATGTAAACAAATCCTCAAGCAGGCACTGGATTGGAATATTGGATCCCACCACATAAGCCCCCAGGCAACTCTACGAGGAGGGGAGTAGCTGTGACATCCCGTCCTGTGGAAGGGACGTAAAGAAGGTTCCCTCTCAGTGATGCATTCTTCGAAAGGAGTAGGCCACACGCCGGTGCTGAGGGAGTCCCTCCTCAAACTAGGACATCCTCCATAGCATAGAAGAGGTTGGATATAAGGAGCCGGTTGGAACCAGAAATAAGGATTAGTTCACTAGCTAGAAAGGAACGAAGGAGGAGCTAGAGATAGGAAATGATGCAACCTCCCGGAGTGCCGGTAGATGGCCACGGTCAGAGGCCGGTTGGGTTTGAGGTGTGTGTCTCCGATAGGAATTTCAAAAATAAAAATAAAAATAAAAAATTTTTCTTTAGAGAGATCGGCTTGTTGAATTTTAATATCTTTCTTATCCAAATATCTACATTTCGATATTATTTTAATTAATTAATTAAAGTGCCCTCGACCTTGGCGTAGTTGGTAGCGCGCCCGCCTTGTATACCCAAGGGTCGAGGGTTCGGATCCCAGGCAGTTCGATGATTTTATTTAAGCCAAATGAGTTGAGATCTCTATAGGTCATTTAAAAACAAAGTGTACAAAAAATATTTTAACGTTGTGTAAAGGCCTAATCTGTGAATCATTGAATATCTATTTGGGATAATGAGCCTTTGTCCAATTTCGCAAATTGCATTAGGTGTTCCAATTTTGATAATTTATTAGCTTTTCATAAACTAATTATTTTAAAATGAAGTTGTCTATATTAAAATATAATAATGAGGTCCATTTAATTGCTATTTTATATTCTGTTACCTCCATAGGCCTATTATGCAATGGTGGCTCGGAGAGAAGACACTAGCATCCCCAGGGGGGAATTTCAATTGAATTGGCTACCAATCATTTGAAATTAATAGGGATGGGGTCTAAATGGCCTTAGATGCCGAAAAAGCCTTAGAACAAATTTAAAAAAAATCTAAACTTGACTCGCATAGCCTGTTGGTCCTTCTAAAATGGCAAAAAATATTTTATACGATTGTGCCATTCGACATTTTGAGGATTTTTGTTGACACGCTTCAGCCCTGACGATGGTCGTATATCTGATCGAAACGTCGGCTTGAAGTGATTATTAAACGAAATAAACCTAGCTGCAATCGCTCTTTTCTTTCTTCCTTACTACAAGATCTACTCAGCTATCCACCTCACTCTAATAAAAAAAAAAAAGTTAATAAAATTCCATGGGCTGTGTAGTAGTTAATCTAAAAGATTCTCACCAACCTAGTAGTCGAGTGAAGTCGATATTGATATTCTAAAAGCCAAGAGAACCCCAAACCCCAGGCAGTCCTTTGAATTTATTTAGACCTGTATCGTTTGGATACTAAATACCTAGTTAGAATAAATCTGTCTAGACCACAATATTTATATAGTAATTATAATATAATAAGTATCATATGAAGAACTTTGTAAAAATATTTTGTTGATATTACAATTATGTAAGAAGCAAATTACATAAACAAAAACAATCTAAATTTAGAAAATCTTTGCAAAAGTCATTTACAAGTTTATTGTAATTTTCGAAAGACGTTTGAAAATTAGAGTGCAATTGTGTGGAAATTTTAGAATTTCCAAACTACTTTAAAAAAAAAAATACAATTTTTAACGAAAATTACTATACATTGTATGTAAAATTACAATACATACCAGTACTCTAATTTTCAAAGAAAATTGTAATTTAAATTTTTTTTTTTTTTTTTTTTGTTGTAAAAAATATTTGAACGCTTAAGGTTGTTCGGATAGTACATCGTAAGTCATAATAGAATCTAAATTTTTTTTTAAATAAAATTAAAAATTTGAATGCCAAAATTCCTTATTATAATTTAGTCGTGACCTATCAGAGTTTATAATTGTATTAAGTTAATAATTTAATTACCAAAAATAATAAATGAATGACTTTCGACTCGAGCAGTTTTTCACGTAATATAGAACTGGCAACATTGCATTCATCAACTATCTATTTTAAATCTTAAACGCCTTAAATTTTATTTTATTTAATATATTACAATGTTTAATGCAAATCAGTTTAAACACAATGGACGATTTGCGAGAAAAAATATTGTAAAATTGAAAAAAAAATGTATCTGACATAGAGATAAGACACTTATGCTATGCGACGTTGCCAGGCTGGTCTGACTCTCGAGAATTCATTATTTTTAAATATTAGCGACTGTCATTTTGGAGAATTTTTTGACTTTCTTGTTAAAATATCTTTAAAAGCGGTCGGCAGAAACTTTTGGTTTTATTTTTAACGTATTCCTCGGAAGTGAATTAATAAAATGTAAGTTTTTTTGTTTTTGTATCATTTGCACAGATGCCTATATAATTCGATATGTGTGCGTTTCGTCGTTATTCCCCATAGGCTACATGTTAAATTTCAATTTTTTAAAAATTAATTACACGATAACCCTGTGTCAGATCTGCTTCAAAATTTTATTTTATACGTATTTGATAGTGATTAATAACATATTAAAAAATTAGCTTTTAATCTACCAAAGTGCTTTAATGTCCGAACAACCTTAAATTTGTAAATTTAATAGACAAATGAGCAGTAGTTATCATTTACAAGGGAAATTTGTAAATTTAGTATTCCAAAACACACTAAATTAAATTTTTTTTACAGTTAATAAATGACTTAAGATCGAAATTTGGGAACACGCAAATTTGTACGAATTAGCCAGAAGTACGAATAATCGGAATTGCACTGAATTTTTTTGGCCATGGTTTGAATAACCCCAATCGGAATAGAGGAATTGAACTTGCTCTATCTTGAGTAAAGAAGTTTCACTTCACAAATTGGATATATTTTTCTAGAGTATGATGACATGACGAGCGGAGAATTTATTTCTAAGTGAATCCATGACAGTCTAGAGAAAAGAAAGACTCTGTAATTATCGTAATATATGCAGGTGGGGCAGCAGAGCTCTCTGGGTGCAATTAGTGGCGGGGCCCAAGCCAGGCTCATTAATTAGGGGAGGGCCATTAAGTCTGCCCCAAAGACAATCTGCTCCGGGTCCATTTTGGCATCTTCTCCCATGTCCCGGGGGACTTCATTATCTCCAAAAGGGGAGAAATTTGCATCGGCCGCCGCCAAAGGAAGGAACCAACCAACCAGCCCTTCTCTCTCTCTCTCTCTCTCTCTAATCAATTATCATGCGATGATCACGTGACACGAATCCCTCTTTTTATTTTCAATTTATCATAAAATTTTAAATAGAAAAGGTCATCGCTCCGATTGTGCACAAATGCAATTCCATAAGAATAAAATTATGGCCTGATGATGGACTTGCAGCATATAATCAATTAGGCTACAGACTTAATCATAGCTGACCCCCCTCCCTCCTGTGACCGAGAGGTTAAAGATATTACAAATCCCAGGATTGACTTTTTTTAGGGGGCGGATTCGGATTCAAGACAATCCGATGAGTTTATTTAAATCATTTGGATACCAAATGTGCCTGGACTGCTCAATATATTGTATTTACAAATAATCAGTATCGTTAAAATCTATATGGTATTTAAAAAAAATCATGGCTGATATATTAAAAAAAAACTACTTTACTTTAATACGTTACCATTCTACTTTCTTTTACCTATATATCTATTCTATTTACAATCTCTGGTGTGAATGGTCGCACAGCACACAATTTTCTCTTACCTTCGGTAATCGAGAGTTGTGTTCTGGGCTTGTCACACCAGATTTTTTATTTAGTTTCCACCAATATATATATATTTTTTTTTTAAACATTCACACTTTTTTCTCATTCACACTCACACACACATTCACACTGTCTTTTCGGCAACTCAGGCCATATAAAACATTTACGATAACCGTTATTGATTTAATATACATATATGGGGTCCATGCATTCTTATTTAAGCCAATTGGTATACAAATGGCTTAAATAAAATCATCGGAATGCCTGGGGTCCGAACCCGCGACGTTTGGTATACGAGATAAGCACGCTAACCTCTACACCAAGCCCCGAGGGCCCATCAATATATTAGAATTCAAGATGTAAAATTTATAAACATGGGAAAATATTTATATTTTGTTACCATGGCAACCATTTCTCTTTTTCTATGAAGTACAAGAGTAAAGTGATCTTCAAACAATTTTGAGAGCAAAATGAGATTATACATTTCAAAGAGCTTCTAAAAAATAATTAATTTTTGAATTTTAGTCAAAATCGTTGGAGCGAATTTTGAGAAAATCAAAAAAAAAACTGAAAAAGTACATCAATAAAGTACTAGTAATTTTTGACCGATTTTGTTCCAAAGCTTCACGTCACAACTCAGGTGAATACCGAACTTACATATTTAATTTCAACCTCCTAGCTCTTTTCGTTCTTGATTTATTTTAATAACACACACCAAACAGATTTAGATTCAAGGTACCTCAAAACTTGTATTTCAATCAAAATCTCAACATGATCGCAATATATCAGTATCTAAGTAAAATACGTGATTGGTCAATCTTTCTAAATTTGATTGGTTTACAAACCTCATTTCATTTATTTTGATTACTCTTATATAAAAGTTGGAACGTGTATGCATTCACAACTTCCTTTAACCATACTTGTTGGTTCATGTATATTTTTTGTTTATACAATTCGTTTATTTTTCCACATCTCTAATTTTACTCACATTTGTTCTTTTATTTTAATAAACAATAAAAAAAAAAAAAATTGTACTTGTTAAATACGTAGAAAATTAATATTTTTCTTTTCTACTCCGCACACGTTTTAATAAAAAAACAATTTCTTCTTTAAATATAGAATTAGGAACAAAACGAACAAACTCGCCAGAGCGATCTGCTTTTTGCCAAAACATCTACAGACTCAACGGGATTTTGCTGAGGCAAATGAGATCTAAAATTCTAAAATTTCCGTATCTTCTCTGTGTTGGCATTTTTATTACTTTCTCTTACCCTATATGGACCCTATTACGCATTAGTGTGTCAAGCGCCAAAAAATTCAAAATTGAGTTAAGCACGGAATATTGTTTCAAATGCTATAATTGATAGTATTTTTTATGAAATATGTCCTAAAAAAATTTATATTTAATGCATAGATTAATTAGCAATCAGGTGTCCTATTCAAAACGAAGCGTTACTTTTCCTCCCAACAACTCCTAATCCTCTATAAAGCCCAAATTCGGCCGTGTCTTGAATATTGTTCCCACCTTTGGCGAGGGGGCGTCGAAAGACGCTCTCTCCTCTTTGGAAGCCATACAGAGGCGTGCAATTAGACTGATAGGGTGATTCTACCCCTTACTGCATCTCTACAGTCACTAGATCATAGAAGAAGAGTATCTGCACTATCTCTCTTCTACAGGTATTACCATGGTCAATGCTCTGCCGAATTAAAATCAATTATCCCACCCAATGCAACATATTCACGGAACACAAGAGAGGCATCTTCCCAGCATCTCTATGCTGTTCAGATCACGACTAACAGAACAAATCAATTTCATTCTTCCTTTGTCCCCATGACCTCCCGTGATTGGAACAAGCTCCCTGCGTCTATCTTCCCCAAAACCTACAATCTTCAGACTTTCAAGTCTAACCTCAACAGGCATCTTCTCAGTTCCCGCAGTTGAGTTTCCCCTTTATGCTTCTCCCTTTGTTTTATTTTCTTCCTGGCTGCATGTGACTATTGGTCATTATAGGTCTTCGGACCTTGTGCACCCATTCCCAAAAAAAAAAAAAAAAGAGACTTTGAAGCATTTTTACAAATATAATTGGACTAATAGAATTTTGCAATAATAATTTTTTACATTTTATTGTTTATTCTATAAATTAGTCGTATTTTTAGAAATAATTTATGAATATCTGCTATAATTACAGTATTTACTTGCACAATTCGTCGCTTGCATCACGTAGTGACGTATCTAAAAAAAAATTAAAAATTAAGATACAACGGGCATGGCCGTGTCCTGGCCTTCTTTACACACAAAGTGACGAATCTGTATTTCCATGTTTTTTCGTATTATTTAGGTTTTTTGGTTTTGCGTATCTATACATTTAATATAACAACACGAACTATAAACAGCTCTCCTGAAAAATGATAGAAATTGAGATACGCCACTACGTGATTCAGGCGACGAATTGACAAAAAAAATGATATATGATACAATTTAAATCAGAAAAATCTTTAATGTTAATTTTCTCAAATAACGGTACCTGGCGCTTGACACAAAAATGCGTAACAGGGTTCATATATTAAATATATAGAGAGAGAAAGTATTGTTTTATAATAAGGCCGTTTCACGATCTGATTTGTGAGCCTATTGGCATTATGGAAATAAATAAATCGCAATTCTCCGGCCACAATATAAGCCCTCTACATGGGCGTAGCCAGGCGTCTTGTTAGGGGGGGCAACACCTCGTTGGGACGAGAAGGGGGGTGGTTGCAATTAATATATACATAGATTATTAATTATTTATTTATTAAATTAATGTAGTAGATTTAGGCGTGTTTAAAGATAAAATAAAACGATTTAATTATAAATTAATTTAATTATAAAAAGAAACTTGAACGGGAGGATATTTAATGAAAATAAAAATAGTAAAAATATAGAATATAAATGGCAAAAAAAATAAAAAATCAGAATCAAATTTGTAAGTGTTTGGATCTCAGTTTCAAGGTTGGTTAATATCGATAGTAAATAAGGGGAGTAAAGGGGGCCATTTAACCCCCCCCAGAGATTTAAAAAAAATTATTTTTAATGTAAAATTTTAAAAATTTGATTTGTATTTATATTCTATCAAACAAGTACAGAATGCGCCTTTAAATTACCGAAATTAAAAAAAATACGAGTGCTGCACGACGAATCACACCAGATCCCCCCCCCCGACCCGAAACACCTCTGGATCCGCAAACGCGCCAGCAGATATAAATATTTTTATTTAAATGAAAAATCCCGCACGCCAAGTATTTAAACAGGGATTTTCTTTGTAGAGGCCGACACCTCAACTTAACCAGAGACCCCCCCCCCCCACCCACACACACACACAAAAATTAAAATGTTTTGTTCTTTATAAAGAATATGTTTTCAAATATTTCAATAATTAAATTAAGTGGGTCACAAAACTTGTAGATATAATTTATTTAGTTTTTAAAAATTGTTTTTATATAGTCTATAAAAGTTTTTTTTTTTTAACTCCAAATTAAAAAAAAAAATTTTTTTTGTTTGAATTGTAATTGGCCTATATGTAATAAAAAAAATTTATCAAATTATTTATTTAAAAAAATATATTTTAGTAATTTTTCTCGTTTTTCTCAAAACTTTACATTTGTTTATTATCTCGCTTTTGCGCTCAGATCTTCAATTATAAAGAGAGCGAAAGAGAAAGGAGATTGGGTGCATAGGCAACTGGCCAAGGTCAACGAGATCATAAAAGACGACAATCAGAGCGACGTCATCGCCCAAAATAGACAGGCGCCTAGACGGCTGTGTCTGTGTCTGTCAATCTACTAAGCAACCTGAAAATATTGTCTCTTCAAGATGATTGCTTATATGTTCGAATTGGGAAATTTCTTTTAAACAAAAGTTGTTCGGAATGATGAATAAAACAATTTTGTTTATACAAATTATTTAAATAAAATTAATATTTCAAGGGTATATTTTGATTTTTCTATTTCCTTCATCAGAAAAGCAATAGAGATTATTATTGTTAAGCAATGCCAAGCTGTACTGAACTCGGAATGAATGACCTCCAAAGGGCAAGAGAATGAGAGAAGTGTAACCTCTAGAAGCCTCAAATCAAAATAATCTCACTTTAAAAGTCCCTAAAATAAATTCGAAAAGACCAAAGACTCGAGTAACTATTAAAAAAGCAAAAAATTAAATCCACTCAGTCACACAACAAACAAAAAGAAAGCAACATCTCAAAGCCATAAATAAAATGAAAGAGACTAAATTTTATATTTTTATTACCTAATAAAGTTTGAACTTGGCCTAGTTTTAATGAAAAGGTCATTCACCTCCAGATTTTTATAAAAAAAAAAATAAATAGTAAAGGATTACTCTACGAATTGATTTAATGAATTTAAATAAATAATTTTAGTTTTAAAATTTTTTATCATTATTTATCATCTTTACGAGATGATGCAAGTGACGTTTTGATTTGGCATGTGTGTGTATTGCTTGCTGTTTGCCTCCAAAAAAAACTCCGCCTTTTTTTAAATTCGATTTTATTATTTGGGTTAGTGTTTCTACTGTGTGTGTTATAAACTCGACTCCGGTTGTATAATTCCTCTTTTGTTCCATTTATTCTTTATTCCTGCTCTGATATTTTCTATAAATAATAAAAATCTTAATGCAAGTTAGGAGAGAATTATTTATTAGTTGCCCAAATCACCGTCAAGATAGGGGATGGCGCTAGCGTACGGTAAATTTATTCCTTTCACATGTCAGCTTGAAGTTTTCAGAATGGGTTTGAGTGTCAAAAGCAGACAAACACTTTGAGCTATCACCACCAAATTTTTTTTTAATTCAAGAGCTTTATAAACTCTCTCTAAATTGAAAGTTTCAACAAAATTGTTCTATAATCTTGAATGTTATTAACGCGAGAAAGCCAGTTTTTTGTGTTTGAGTGTCAAAAGCAGACAAACACTTGGTGCTAACAACACCAATTTTTTTTATAAGTTAAAAAAAACTCAGGCCAATTTCGATTTTTTTTTTTGAGAATGAGGCAGATATAATTTCTATAATAAATATAATAATAATAATAAATAAATAATAAATTAATAAATAAATAATAATAAATAATAAATTTGAAAAGTCGGAGGTGATATGATGTCCATACCATTTTTTTCAAAATAAAATAAAAAAATTGTTTTTTTTTTTATTTAGTTTCTCTTAATTAGAACGCGAGAGGCATTAGGTGCGTTCATATAATTAATAGTTAATGGCCTGGGACAAGAGAGAGAGCCTCTTAGAGGGCATTATCGGGGGTTCGAAAAGGGGATTTTCAAATACACATTCACTCACTCAACAGGTATAAAATTTAATTATTCGCGCGATCTTGAACTCGACACCAAATAATAACGCATAAAAAAGACAACCCCGACGGGTAAATATATTAGGGGAGGAGATCACACACACACACACACACACACAGTTAATATATTTGTCTGAATTTATGAATTGTTTATTTTAGAGGTGGAAAATTCGATCATATTAAATAGCAAATAGGCGACACTAACAACAACAACAATCTGGTGTGACTTAACATACAGTAGATTTGTTAGTTAACTTGACCACTTGCATTTCATAAGTAAAAAATCTGGTGTGACTGGCGCACAGCACACAACTTTCTCTTACCTTCGGTAATCGAAAATTGTGTACTGTGCTTGTCTCACCAGATTTTTTGTGTCGACATGTATTTAGTTTCCGACAGTACGGTACATTCTATTAGTATGGGAAAATATTTATATTTTGTTACCATGGCAACCATTTCTCCTATCTTTCCTATGGAGCACAAGAGTAAAGTGGTCTTCAGAAGATTTCAATGACAAAATGAGAATATACATTTTAAAGAGAAACTAAAAAATAATTGATATATGAATTAACAAAAAAATCGTTGGAGCAAATTTTGAGAAAATCGAAAAAAACTGAAAAAGTGCATCAGTAAAGTACTAGTACTCTTGGGTTGATTTTGTTCAAAAGCTTCGTGTCACGTCCCATGGGGATGCCTAACTTAAATATAAAATTTCAACCTCCTAGCTCTTTTCGTTCTTGAGATATTTTGTTCATAGACACACAGACAGACCATGTCGCGAAAACCACTTTTTTGGATTCAGGGGACCTTAAAACGTGTATATTCATCAAAATCTCAACATCGAATTTTTTGACATGAATCCAATACTTTCTCTCTATATATATAATAACATATATATAGAAGTAAGAAAAAAGTAAAAAGTCAATTAATATAATATTTCCATTTATTTATTTATTTATTTATAATAAATAAAAAAAAATAAAATAAATAAAAATAAAATAATATTTCCATAAGCTCTGTGTATTTTAAATCATCTTCTTCTTCTTTTTTCGACTGATTATTCCCGCGGTGCGGGGTCGACGGGGAAGTGTTTTGCGATCGGGAAGGAAAAGAACAGGCCGGCCCGTCGGACGTTCTGACGCCTGTTGGAAATATAGGAGGAAAGAGACTGGCATGCAAAGAACAGAAGTACTGCCAGTCCCAGCTAGGGCAGCTCGTGGTCGCCATCCACGTACCCACAAGATTTGGGCCCCTGAGCAAGTTTATTTTAAATGATGACTGCTTGAAATAAACTCTGGTTATTTTTCAAAATTTTAATCTCATATTTGGATATTTTATACACAATAGGGAATCCTAAATAAATACAAAATTTCGTAAGAATTGGAAAAAAATTTTTTAAATGTGTAAAAAGTTCCAAAGGGGACTTCCCTTCCCAGGTAGAAATTTATCTTAGTCGGACAAGTTATTAGCTTAGAATTAGCTTTATTTAAGCTTAGAGTCTAAGATAGTTTTTTAAGCTTATTTCTAGCTTATTATTAGCTTATTATTAGCTTATTATTAGCTTATTATTAGCTTGTTATTAGCTTATTATTAGCTTGTTATTAGCTAGTTTCCTTAGGTTGCTGCTATCTTATTTCTAGCTTATTATTAGCTTGTTTTTTAGCTTATTATTAGCTTGTTTTTAGCTTATTATTAGCTTGTTTTTAGCTTATTATTAGCTTGTTTTTAGCTAGTTTTCTAAGCTAATTTCAAGGTTCGTTTTTATCTTGGATATCTAGCTTAAAGCAACCTTACATTCCATTGATACTATAAGGTTGTATTGTATTCGAATAAGTAATTACTTTTATCTTAAGGTACTGACCAGGGCCGCAGGCAAACCCCCCCTCCCCCCCTCCATAGCACCTGCTCTTCAATCAAATGTATATAAAAAAAATTTTAATTTGAGAAAAAATCATTTTGAATAATTATTCTTAATAAATATAAATTTGGCAGAGTATCAGTATATTAAATAAAATTTAAATAATGAATTTTTTAATTAGTTAGAATGAGTGTAAATAGTAACCTAATATTATTCTTGAATTTTAACTCTTTTATTTATAATTTAAAAAAAAAGACCTCCTGCCTACCTGGAAAAACCCAAAAAGGAAGCATTTGTAAACAAAAGAATTTACAGTTAGAGTGGACACAGGCAGCTTTGGTCAGGTTAGTCTACTCTAAACTTTAGGCCTGATAGGATCGTGAATTTTTTTTTTTAGAATTTAAATTTGTGCTTTAAAAATTCGAGGGGTGCAAACTAATTTTTTTAAATATCTCTTTTGCCCCCCCTGAAAGACGCTATTCATCATTTATGTAAGTATATTTATTACATATAAAATAAATAAGAAATAAGGTTAAATGATTAAATATTTTTTTTAGATTTTTAGGTCCAGTGCTAAGTGCTTGGTTTCATAAAGAATATAACATGGTGATTTATTAACTGCATGTTTTAAAAAATAAATATATATTGATAAATTATGTGATTTCTCATTTTTGTAAAAAGTGGACTTACACCACTTTCAAAATAAATGGTCCATATAGACCTATGTATTTTATCTTTTGTTTGTGTTGGAAAAATATTTTAAATAAAAATTTTATTTTTTGCAAATACTTTTTTTTTTAACTCAAAATACCATACCTTGCCCTTAGCTAGTTTTGTTAGCTAATTCCAAGCTTATTTTAAGCTAACAAAACAACCTTATTTTTTAGCTAGTTTTGTTAGCTAATTTTAAGCTTATTTTAAGCTAATTCCAAGCTTATTTTAAGCTAACAAAACAACCTTGCCCTTAGCTAGTTTTGTTAGCTAATTTTAAGCTTATTTTAAGCTAATTTCAAGCTTATTTTAAGCTAACAAAACAACCTTGACCTTAGCTAGTTTTGTTAGCTAATTTTAAGCTTATTTTAAGCTAATTTCAAGCTTATTTTAAGCTAACAAAACAACCTTATTTTTAGCTAGTTTTTTTTAGCTAATTTTAAGCTAATTCGGTAAGCTTGCTGCTAGCTTAGAAAAGCGTTACAAAATAAGCTTAAACTAAGCTAATTTTGTTAGCTAATTTTAAGCTTAAACTTAGAAAATTAGCTTAATATTAGCTAATTTTAAGGTTGAATTTCTACCTGGGTTTTGAATCATGCAAATCCCCATATAAGGATTTAACATTGCCTCTATGGAAGGAAGAGCCGGAAAGTGAATTTGAAAAATAGAAATTCTACATCAGTAAAATGTACTTCAAATAACTTTCAAGAATAATACTGATATACTTTTTTAAAGAGCATCTAAAATTATGACTTATGAATTTTAATCTTTGTTTATTTAAATTTACAAATCCCACTATTACGTTGGCAGCAGGTATCTTATCATTGTTCTAAATCGATTGTTGAATATTCTAAAATGGATATTTTTTCTTTATCTAAAAAAATTTTTTTCCACCGAAAAAAAAAAATAAAAAATAAAATAGAGAGAGAGAAAGATGAACGAAGGGATTTAATAAACAGACCAAATTACTTTTTCAATATTCATATATAGATTTCGTTAATCCATGTCATATCCAAATCGGCTTCTAATGGAATAATGAAAAGCAAATATTAGTTTTTTTCTCTTTCTTTCTAAGATCATAATCTAAATTTAATTAAAAAAAAAAATATATATTTTTTAAAATAAATCTGATGGTGCCATATTATTCTTTTAAGAGGGAGCCGTCTAACTTAAAAAAAAAAAACTAGACTAAAATAATTAATTTTTCAGTGCGGTTTTTTTTTTAATTATTGTAACATAAATAATATTTTTAATGACTTATTAAAAAAATTATGAAAATTAATTTTTACTCGAAAACCGAAGTTTAGATAAAGTTGCTGTGCGACCAGTCACACCAGATTTTTTACTTTCTCTTACCTATATATTTCATTATTTTAATAAATTATACATATGTATATATAGGCCTACTAATTCTAACATCGTTTTTTTTACTTTCTCTTACCTATATAAGCCTATGTTAATACATTGAGAGAAAGTATTGGATATGTTAAAAATTCGAGGTATAAATTTTTTTATGGAAATACACTCTTTGAGGTCCCCAAAATAGCGAGTCCCGCAAAATAGTCTGCCTCTGTGTGTGAACAAATCCCAGAATAAGACGTTTCGGCCATCTACAATTATATTATTGGGAATTATACACATAATATTAATGTAGAAAGAAGAAGAAGAAGAATATTAATGTAGAAAGTTGCTGTGTAGAATTGAATAAAGGATTGAAGAGGAAAGCAGCCAGGCAGGGAGCCTCTATTAAATTAAACTCCTTTTACGCAAAACGTTTCGGCCGATTTAATCATGCCATCTTCAGTTGCATTGGAGTTTTTTTAGTAAATAGAGTTATCAACAGTCTGTTCATAAGTTTATTAATTTTACAATAGCCTATATGCAAATAATTTTCGAAATTCTCTTCGTTAAGATTCTCATCATATGCAATTATTTACATTGTTATTTATATACACAGGCTATTGTAAAATTAATAAGCTTATGAACAGACTTGTTGATAACTCTATTTACTTAAAAAACTCCAATGCAACTGAAGATGGCATGATTAAATCGGCCGAAACGTTTTACGTAAAAGGGGTTTAATTTAATAGAGGCTCCCTACCTGGCTGCTTTCCTCTTCAATTCCTTTATTCAATTCAAGGGCGGATACAGGGGGGTAATTACCCCCCCCCCCCCCCAAGAATCTCCTCTGGATCCGCCCTTGATTCAATTGTAGACATAATGTAAGTGCATATGTGATTGAGTCAACAATAAAATTTATTTGCTTCATACAAAATTTTATTGATGACAAATCATGGTTCAATCACCTATGCACTTTCATTATGTGTATAATTCCCAATAACTGAAGATTGCCAAAACAATTGAAAACTCAAACAGTAGATTTATTCTTGGACAGTAGAAGGTGTTGATTAAATGAAGACAAAACGATTTTCCAAAAATTATCTTGATTTATTTTTCAGAGTATTATGGCTTGGCTGACAAGCATGCATTTTAGTCAAGAGGTAAACTAAAATTAACAAAAAATATTATATTTATATATATATTTAAGAATGTTGTTTAAGATTTATAAAATAAGTATGTATAAGACCGGGAAAAAGAAAAATCTTAACATGTTGATTTATTGTAATAGAAAAATAATTGTTATAACTGTATTCTTGTTGCAGTTCATGGTTCTGAAGATGGCAGTGTTGCCGAAACAAGTCTAATTGCGCATGCTTGTCAGCCAAGCCATAATACTCTGAAAAATAAATCAAGATAATTTTTGGAAAATTGTTTTGTCTTCATTTAATCAACACCTTCTACTGTCCAAGAATAAATCTACTGTTTGAGTTTTCAATTGTTAATTTACTGGACTAACTAAAAGTTTCGTTTAAAATTGCCAAAACGTCTTATTCTGAGATTTTTATTGAACCTCGAGGAGTCCAATTTTGCTGATATCTCCACTATAATCCCATCACAGACACAAATTCAAAAGCAGAATTATTATTTAATCCAGGCAGCCCAGACTAGGCCATATGTCCTCAACAGCACAAAAAAAATGGAATAAAAGTCCAAATTTCCATTTAGATAATCCGCCTAACATGATGTAGGTATTTATTTAGCTGATCGAAAGGAAAGAGGATATGTCTGTGCCTGTGTGCGTAGCAAGAGACATGTTGACAAGCCGCCGCCGCGCCTTTTCTTCCTCTTAATGTCTCTGCTTGGGAAATAATAAATGTCAACAAATGATATAGTGGCTTACTAATGGCTCCTGGAGGTTATCTTACAATGGAGCGAATTATATCGATAGAATCAGATGATCTAGTGCCTTGCATCTTCGACTCTAAATAAAAACGAGCTCACAAAAGAACTCTTTCATATTAATTTATATATATTGGTTATTATAAATCCTCTTCTTTCTTTTTTCAATTCTATATTTTTATATAATAAATATAAAAAAAAAAAAAATTATCAATTGTTATTTTATGATTTGGAAATTATTTATTTGTTTATAACAGATTCTTTTTTTTTTTGTCGTACAGTATTTTTTCTGGAGAGTGAATGATTTTGAACCTTTATCACAAAAGAAGGAAAAGAGCTAAGAGGTTGAAATTTTATATTTATTTGAAGAAATAAAGTGGCTGTAGTATTAAACAATAAGGGCCGACTGCTTCACCCGAAATCGATTTTTATATCATTTTCAGAACGTTTTGAGACTAAAATTTCATTGTTTTTGCTTGAATATTTTATATACTAAGTTATTCAATCAATATCAAGGCCTAAATGTGTTTATTTAATTAAAAAACAATAAATTAGAAAATGAAGGCGGCAGTTAAAATTTGAAGATGTAAAAGGCAATAAATAAACCCCCATTTTATGTGGTCGTAGTTAAATAAAAAAAATGTCTATAGCTTTATAATTGATTGAAAAGACCAGTTTTGCATTTTTCCACAAATCCAACGAAAAATAAGAGAGATAGAGCGACTTTTTGAAAAGCGAATGTGCGCGTGAAGAAAAGCCTAGACGAGAGTGAAGCGAGGCTCCCTGGCTGCACTCTGGGCGCCGATCGAATTTGAAAAAACAAATTGATGCTCTCCCAGCATTTGAAATTATTGCCAAATTGATTGATTTCATCTTTTTATGCTTTTATAAAATTTTATTAGAAACTTTTTTTAACTATAAGAATAAAAGACTGCATATTTATCTATAAAAAATTCAATCCTTTGAGAAAAAATAAAATTTCAAAATATTTTGTCTTCAATCAAAGAGATGCTTATTTCTCATAAATATATTAAATAATAAAATCCATCCCTTTAAACCTTTAGTTCAGTGGCTTGTTAAACTTTTTGAGTCGCGGCCCCGTTGGGGACAAATAAATATCTCACGGCCCCCCTATTTTTTTTTTTTTTTTTTTTTTTTACATTCACTTGCCTATGTGTGTTCAATTTTAAGCATGAAGGAATTGAGCTAGGAGGGTGAAATTATATATTTAAGTTAGACACCCCCCTGAGGCGTGGAAATAAGCTTTTAATCGAAATCAGCCAAAAAGTACTAGTACTTTACTGATGTAATTTTTCAGTTTTTTTCGATTTTCTCAAAATTCGCTCTAACGATTTTTTTTTTTTGAATTCATAAATCAACTATTTTTTAGAATATCTATAAAATGTATATTCTCATTTTGTGGTTGAAATCTTCTGAAGACCACTTTACTCTTGTTCTTCATAGGAAAGGTAGGTGAAATGGTTGCCATGGTAACAAAATTTAAATCTTCTACTTTTTAGATTTGTTTTTTTTTTTTTTTAAACATTCACACTTTTTTCTCATTCACACTCACACTCACACACACATTCACACTGTCTTTTCGCAGCTCAGGCCATATAAGACATTTACGATAACCGTTATTTATGAATTTATATATTAGCCACATTTTTATTACTTTTTAGATTAAAATTCATAAAAATCATATATTATTTAGAAGCCCATTTAAAAAGTACATCAGTAATATTTTGTGAAAATTGTTTGAAGTACTCAAATCATTTCATCTAAATTAAAATTATTTTACACTTTGATATTTAACTATCCTAAGATCGAAATATCGCTTGTGTTCAAATAAATATAACGCCCATGTGATGATGAAGAATTGAAAGATTTTACATCTAACTAAATATATAACTATCATTTATTTGACAATATTCTCTGACTGCTTAATTAATTTTTTTCTCATTCAATTTTTATAATTCTTCCAAATGTCCAAAAAAAAAAAAAAAACAAAGAATAATTTAACTTAAAAGCTATTAAATTATTATTTTTAATTTTTCTTAGAAAAGAGGGGGAGAGGCGCCTGGCGCGACAATCAGAGCGGAGGGGAGGGGGAACCTGCTACTCGCCACCCTCCCCTCCTTTGGCCAAACTAAGAGCTCGGAATAATTAAGATTGGAAATGAATAAAATCTTGATAATTCAAATGTCTATAACTCGGAAACGGCGCATCCAATTCGCATCGGATTTTTTGTAATGAGTTTAGAATTTCCTAGAAAATATTCACATGGAACTAAAATTGAATAATTAAGAATATATTTTTTCTTTAATCTAACCATCCGTTCAACCAATCAAATAATAGTAAAAAGGATAATCGTTCTATATTCTCTGAAATTTCCCTTTTTATCTGTATATAAAATTTTCAAACAGTTTTTTTTTCTCTCTTTATTAGCAATCTCCGAAAAAGTATATCAGTAAAGTACTAGTACTCTTTGGTCGATTTTGATTAAAAGCTTCGTGTCACGTCCCAGGGGGGTGCCTAACTTAAATATACAATTTCAACTTCCTAGCTCTTTCCGTTCTTGAGATATTTTGTTCACAGACACACACAGACAGACCATGTCGCGAAAACCACTTTTTTGGGCTCAGGGGACCTCATCAAAACGTGTATATCCATCAAAATCTCGACATCGAATTTTTGACATGAATCCAATACTTTTTTTCTCTATATATTAACATATATATAGAGGTAAGAGAAAGTTAAACCGACTTACTACCTGTCAATTTTTGTCCAATTTATTTAATTGTATTAATTAGAACTGCATCCACCATTTTATCGAATTTTATAAAGATGCAGTTTTTTTTTTTTTTTTTTTTTAAAAACTTCCCTTTTTCTCATTCACACTGACACTCACACACACATTCACACAGTCTTTTCGGCAACTTAGGCCATTTAAGACTTTGACGATAACCGTTGTAAGGAATATATTTATTGTGGGTTCAGGCATTTCTATTTAAGCCATCTGGTATCCAAATGGCTTAAATAAAATCTTCGGACTGCCTGGGTCCGAACCCCGACGTTTGGTATAGGAGGTAGGACGCTACCTACTACGCCAGACCCGGGGCATAAAGATGCAGTTGCTTTTCATATTTTGTTCTTTTAGTTAAAGAAAATCTTTTTCCACATCCTTCTTTAAACAAAAATAAATAAATATATTTCCCCCCTCCTCTTTTATCAATAAATATTAAATTTATTAGAATAAATAAATGAAAATAGTCGATTTGACGGAAACAACAAATCCTACACTAAATCCTTATCTAAAATATCAATTGCTACCCTGGATATATGTATTTGCAATGATAAATAAATAAATCTCTCTTTCTCTCTAAAAAACAAAAATCAAATTTAATATTATTCATGAGTTGGTCGTGGATTTGTGCGTAATACGCATACGATTTAGTTATAATTTAACAAATCATCCATGTATAATTTACAAAGTACATATCGATAATTTAAATTATTTTTATTAAGTAAATACTATAGCAGAGCAGAGAAAGAGAGGGGGGGTTGCTTTTGGAATTCATTAGTTCAATTTTGATTCTAAATACGACAACAGACAGACAGACAGACAGACAAGCGGTCGGACAGACAGACAGCAAGTAAACACGAATTGTTATATCTATTTGAATTTTGGACTTTTTATTTGCCTATACCTATAAATTATTATATCAATCGATCTCTCGTATTTATTTAAAGAGAGGGAGTGGGGATTTTGTTTTATTTTATAATATAATCCTGAAAATGAATTTTTGGTCAATGGATTTACAAATCATATTTCAATTTAATATTTGTTTTTTTTTTTCTTTTTTTTAAAGTGAAACTTTTATTATATCGCTACGAATTTTTTGGTTCTTCTATCAGCATGTCGCGTTACAAGTGACGTAGAAAGCCATGACGCTACAAGCCATGACGTCACTCGATTTTAATAAAATTTAAAATGACGCTTCTCTAAGATCTAATTAATTGAAAAATTATAATCCAGGCCTCAGATAGTTCTATTGGCGCTACTAGGGGGCGTCCCCCCCACTAAAACTTATCTTTCACTCGACGCCTACAATTTCTTCAAAATTTTTTTTTTTTTTTTTTATTGTTTTTTTTTGGGGGTTCAGGAGCGACGTCTAGACTATTATAAGGAATTTTTCGATGCGGGTTTTTTTTTTATGAATTAAATTCATAAGAGATTATTGGGACATCGAGCTATAATTTTTTTAATGACTTATTAAAAAATTATCGTAATTAATTTTTTTGTTATCAAGCAAATACAAAAAAACAATCTCAAGGTTCACTATGCAGACCTTCTGCGGTCTCGATCATTTTTACTCTGGTAAGGCGACTGCACACTTGACAAGCATGCATGTGCAAATACCCTTCGGCACTAGCAAGAAATAGCTCATGCTGAAGATTAACCTACAAATGCCAAACTCGGAAGGTTATTTATTAGAAAAAGCCAAAGATTTTATTTTAAATATTTTTATCATAAAAAATCTAGTATGACTGGTCGCACAGCACACAACTTTCTCTTACCTTCGCTAATCAAGAGTTGTGTTTTGTACTTGTCACACCATATTTTTCGTGTCGACATATATTTAGTTTCCGCCAATATATTAGAATTCAAGATATCAAATTTATAAACATGAGAAAACATTTATATTTTGTTACCATTTCTCCTATCTTTCCTATGAAGCACAAGAGTAAAGTGTGCTTCAAACAATTTTTAGGGCAAAACGAGAATATACATTTGAAAGAGCATCTAAAAAATAATTGATTTTTGAATTTTATTCAAAATCGTTGGGGCGAATTTTGAGAAAATCGAAAAAACCTGATAAAGTACAGTGAGGGTCAATATTAAGTGCCACCCATGTGTTTTCTACTTGTGATTATTTCATTGTTTTTTATAAAAGAAAATGAAAATCTTTATTGGATTATTATGGATATGGATATTTATTTTATAGGTTTGAACCATGAAAGTTTTCATTAAAAAATATATAATATTTTTTTTAAAAACAATGAAATAATCACAATTTGAAAACGCATGGGTGGGACTTAATATTGTCACTCACTGTACATCAGAAAATCTTGTGAAGACCACTTTACTCTTGTACTTCATAGAGAAGATAGGAGAAATGGTTGCCATAGTAACAAAATATAAATATTTTCCCAACCTTTTAAATTTGACATCTTGAATTCTAATATATCGGCGGACACAAAAAAATCTGGTGTGATAGTGGCACAGCACACAACTTTCTCTTTGGTAATCGAAAGTTGTGTTCTGTGCTTGTCACACCAGATTTTATTATTTTAATATTGCTTTGTATGTATTAATTTTATAAGTGTTTATTACTTTCTCTTTACCGAGACCAGAATCACTGGTCACATTTACAATTTGTTAACCAGTGCTTACGGATCTCGGAGAATAAGAAGTCAGATTTATGACCAGATTAAAAATTATTTTTTTTCTCGGGTTCCTATATCTGAAACACACTTTTGCAATTGGCCAAATGGTTTCCCGACGGCCATTTAATTAAAATAAAAAAATAAAAAAAATTACTTTCTCTTATCTATATAGAGTATATATATTCATTAATATTATGTGTGCTGTGCGACCAGTCACACCAGATTTTTGATATTATAATTTTTGTAGCTGAAAACAATGATTTTTAAGTAGGTAATCCGTCACCACAATAGTTGCTGTTAAGCAATGCCAAGCGCGGCGAAATCTGGGATTGGTGACCCCCGAAATCAGCGTGTAGAACCTCTCCCGGTAGCCATCGGTATTATAGATTTAATATGTGAAATTAAAACCCTAATGGCCTCTACATCCGAAAAGGGGGAACCCATTTTTTAAAAAAAAAGTAGGTAATCCCAAAGTATTCTTTGATTTCACATTAGGCCTGTGACCAACAATCAAGACCCTCTGCCTGAAGGTGCGGGGAAAAAAATAAGCCCTAAATGCGATATTGTGCACCTGTTATTTTTTTTTTTCGTCATTAATTATTCGCTATGAATCTGGCCATTAGCCAAACGAGGTGCGAATCCTCGGCCCGTCAATAATTCATTAATCGCGATTAGGGATTAACGTTGGTTGTAGTGGGTGAGAGGGGGGGAGGAGGCGGAAGGATTGCTAGTAGTCGGCGGCGGCGGTGGCGGCGACGCTGGAGAAAACACAAGTGCGCATGCGCGGCGTGTGTGTGTGTGTCGCGCTGGTTGCCCGCTAACTTGGCGTTCAGTCGTTGCCGGCGCCCTTCTCTGTGAGGCATTCAGCTCGACTCTCAGCGCTCAGGTGCCGTCACTATTTGCGCCCTTTTTTATTTTTTTATTATTATTGCTGCTTGTCTGCCTAATATATAGCATCGTCGCATGATAAAAAAAAAAAATTTACGCTTTTTTTTGTATTTTTGCCTGGAAAAAATAAAGTTTTATTTTATTGCCTTGATGAATGAAGAAATAAGGTTTTTAAATCCGTGTTTTGTTTATATCGATAGTTCGTATCCCCTCTCGGGCTAGACAATTTCCATTTAATAAATATCGATGGGGTCTCTAAAAGCCTTAAAATTTAAAAAATAATAATAATACCGCACGAGATTTCGCAGTCGAGACGATCCCAATTCAATTGACTAAAAACGCGACTTTAAATGGCCTCTGATGCCGAAAAAGACTTTTAAAAAATAATAATCCGGCGCTTTGTCACTTGGTCATAGAACAGAGATAGAGTACTCACTTCATGTTCAAATAGTTATTAATTTGATTCCTTTGTGAAATTTTCTACATTATAGAAAGGCCTAAAAAAGACAAAAAAAAAACAAAAAACTCCTGACTCTTCGAAGCCTTGCGATTGCCAAAAAGCAAAATTATAATTTTACAAGTTATTAACAACTCTAAACCAACATATGAATAAATATATTAATATTTTACATTTGACAACTCCTGATGATGTTCGAATAAATTTAGACCGAAACGTCACGAACCTTGGGGGTTTCATTGATTTAGAAACACTCCTCCCTTCTTGGCTGCCACCCTCATTGTTCAAATATATCAATCACAGACACTTCCACACTCAAGAAATATAAAAAAAAAAAAAATACTTGCTATAACGAAGTGGAATTGTTGAATGGAGATGAGAAGCCAACGTTTCGAAAGACAAACACGACATTCTTCAGGACTTTGTGTAAAGAAAGAGAAAGTATTGGAATCATGTCAAAAATTTGATGTCGAGATTTTGATGGATCTTCGCGTTTTGAGGTCCCCTGAATCCAAAAAAGGGGTCTCTCTATGTGTCTGTCTGTGTGTGTGTTTGTGTTCAATTTAAAGCATGAAGGAATTGAGCTAGAAGATTGAAATTTTATATTTAAGTTAGAACCCCCTTCTAGGGCTTGAAAATAAGCTTTTAATCTAAATCTGTCAAAAACTACTAGTACTTTACTTATGTACTTTTTCAGTATTTTTTTTTAATTTTCTCAAAATTCGCTTTAACGATTTTTATTAAAATTCAAAAATCAATTATTTTTTAGATTTTCTTTCAAATCTATATTCTCATTTTGCCATTGAAATCTTTTGAAGCACACTTTACTCTTGTACTTCATAGAGAAGATAGGAGAAATGGTTGCCATGGTAACAAAATATAAATATTTTCGCATACTTATAAATTTTACATCTTGAATTCTGATATATCGGTGGAAACTAAATATATGTCGACACAACAAATCTGGTGTGATAAGGGCAAAACACAACTTTCGGTTAGCCAAGGGAAAAAACGATTGAAACGATTTCCACGAAAAATTTTACCGATATTACTTTTTACATCTAAAAAATAGTTGATTTATGAATTTTAAACAAAATCGTTGAGGCTAATTTAGAGAAAATCGCAAAAAACTAAAAAAAACTATATCAGTAAAGTACTAGTACTTTTTGGCCAATTTTGTTCAAAAGCTTATTTTCACCTCTTGGAAGAGTGAATAACTTAATTATAAAATTTCAACCTCGGAGCTCTTTTAGTTGTTGAGTTATTTTGTTCACAGACACCCACCCACCCACAGACAGATCATGTCACGAAAACCACTTTTTTGGATTCAGGGGACCTCAAAACGTGTATATCCATCAAAATCTCGACATCGAATTTTTGAATCGAATACTTTCTCTCTATATATTTCATATATAGGGTAAGAGAAAGTAAAAACAATAACGAAACCCAGATACGACTTTCTTGAGTTTCTTGACCTTCATTGGTCCCGCTAGTGATGCCAATTTAATACATTATGACATATCGGTACATATCAAGAAAAAAAACCGCATCGAAAAAATTTTTGTAATACAAATTTACTTAGTCATATTATTTTTGTTGTTGTTTTTTTCTACATCGAAGACCATTTAGACGCTGACTCTATTTATTTCAATTGATTGGTAGCCAATTCTATTGAGTGTCCTGACACGGGATGCGAACTCCTGACCCATAGCACTCAAGGCAAGATTTCAATCACTGTGCTATGGCCCAGGGGGTTAGAAGCCAATTATTTTACTTAAAAACAATATAATATGCACGGAAGTCTTTAAAAAAAATAAAATCATTGTGTGGTTTTATGAAACCACGATGCAAGTGAAACTTTTTTCGGATCGTAGGCGTTTAACTGAAAATTTTCACAAAATTATTCAATTAAGGTTATTAAAATCGCGTTTTTAATTTTAACTTAATAATTGGAAAATGGGAAAATCAATAGACGCATGTTAAAAACTGAGAACAATATTTATATAGTAATTGAAGATTTGAATCATTTTAAATTATTTTAAAAATTATATTTTATCAATTTAAAAATTCAACAATTAAATCTCACAATTATTTTTTTATAATTCGTCATATATATTAAATTTCAACTTTCCTTTTTGACGTCACGGCTTGTGACGTCATGACTTGCAGCGTCCTGGCCCTTGCTAGTAACGCGACATGCTGATAGAAGAGCGAAAAAATTTAAGTTCCACTTTAAAAAAGATTTTTGTAATAGAATTAAAATCGATTAGACATTATTAACCTATTAACGTTTTCTGTTTCAGATCTCGTGTGAAGCTGATCATAGGTGATCTTTGCGGTTGGAAGCTCTACACTCTTCTTCGCGGCTTTAAGGTAGGAAGAGACTTCAGCTTCTTTTATTGTATAACAAAGTGTTATACCAGTCACAAAAACAAGGAAACTTTTACGTTAAAATATTATATATAAATAGAAAATACCGGGATCTCCGTTTGTTTACCCGAGGTGTTTCTGTGCAAGACTGCCACTGGCAGTAGCCATCTACCGGAAACCCGGGAAGTTACATTATTTCTTATCGCTAACTCCTCGTCCTGCGTTCATTTCTATCTAGTGAACTAATCCTTAGTTCTGGTTCCTTTTATCCAACTTCTATGCTCGGAGAATGTCCTAGTTTGAGGAGGGACTCCCTCAGCACCGACTCCTTTCGAAGAATGTATCACTGAGAGGGAACCTTCTTTACGTCCCTTCCTCAGGACGGGATGTCACAGCAACTCCCTCTCCTCGGGGGCTATTGTGGTGAGATCCAATATCCCAATCAACGACCTGCTTAAAGATTTGTTTACATTAAGGTGCGCGTCTCGAAAAACCGTTAGAAGACGATTCAGTACCGAGTTACTCTAGGCGGCAAGAGATGGCGTTAGTTTTTCCCGAAATTATCTATTGGGGGTCTAGGCATTCCTAATTAATTAATTCGGTATCCAAATGGCTTAAATAAAATCATCGGACTGCCTGGGATCCGAACCCGCGACCCTTTGTATACAAGGCAGGCGCGATAAATATTTTTATTTAATGAAAAAATCCAGCAGGACCAGGATCTTCTTTGTAGAAGCCGATACTCTAGCCCGCTACACCATAAATACAAAAATGATTTTCAAAATGTTATAGAAATTAAATACTGAAGAAGGCAGTGATTAGCCAACCGAAACGTTGAGCATTTATTTTTTAAAACTAACAACCATAAATATTCAAATTAATAGCACGCTCTAGAAGAAATTCAACAATATCCCCAAATGGGGAGAACTTGAAAAATCAACCACGGGGCTGATTTTAAATTCGCTTTGTGTTATTTTTTTATTTTTTTTTTTTTTTTTACTCCTCAAATATTAATAAACTGACATAGAGCTCTCGATATTTGGTAAAAAGATAAAAAAAAAATCGTGTGCTATTTAGAAATATTTTTACAGATTTTTTTTTTAATAAACAGGATGAGAGATTTAATAGCTTTAAATAGAATCGGTCCGGTTTCGTTATTTGATGTCTGTCTGATTGGGAATGAACTCCATTTTATTTTATTTTTTTTTATTATTGGAATGTTTAAAACGCTTTAGCAAAAGAGAGAAAAGGAAAACATAATACCGGTGGTAATAATGATTATTATCTAGAAAAGTGATTTGAAATAAATTTTCGAATTTTTGACATGAATCCAATACTTTCTCTCTCTATATATATACTAGTCGCAAGCCCGCCTTCGGCGGGCTTTCCGCCTAGCCAGGGGGCTGCGCCCCTGGACCCCCTTGCTGCCTTCGGCGGGGCAAGTTTATTTCCAATTAGGAATATTTCTTGTTGCAATGCAAGTGTCAAAATGTTAAGGAAGAATCTTGAATTCAAGAGGGTTACCAACTGGGGACAACACAAAAGGTTGATTGATTGAAAGAATTTATTTTGACTAATTTACAATAAAATAAACAAAAATTGGGGGGCTTACAATGATCAGGGGAGGGATACTAATTCTAAAACTTAAAACTAACATCACAGATAAAACATCCCTAAAATCCTAATACAATGTATGTTTTTGTGGTTTTAGTGTTGCCACTTTGACCACTGATGTGCGGGGGAGGGCTCTGTCTTGTGGGACGCTGTAAGAGAAAGAGAGAGAAGGGGAAAATTATTTATTAAAAAACCCCTTTGCGGCGTCAAGATGGAGAAAGTGAATGTGGTGATTTTAGCATATTAACTTTTGATAATTAGTCCTTAAAAGGACTTTTTTAAGGAGCATAATTTTTGTAAGAAAGAAAGTTGATTTAAAAAATGGTGGGGCGAGATATTTGGAGATGATTTAATACGTTTAATTAACAAACGTGCCAAGGAAATACGTTTAATTGATAAACGTGAATTTTAATGGTTAAATGTAGGAAAGTTGATAAAATAAATATGGAGAAAGTGAATGTGGTGATTTTAGCATATTAACTTTTGATAATTAGTCCTTAAAAGGACTTTTTTAAGGAGCATAATTTTTGTAAGAAGGAAAGGCGGTAAAAAAAAATGGTGTTAGCCCTGAAAAGGGCTTTTGTTTTCTTGAAGAATTTGTTGTTTGCTTGAAGATATCTCTTGCGCTGAATTGTAGGCTTGTAACATATTTCATCTGACTTATTTTTGTTAAAAGCAAAGAATATAAAGAGCCCTGAAAAGGGCTTTTGTTTTCTTGAAGAGATCTCTTGCGCTGGCTTGTAGTGTTGTATTTCTTCTGACTTGATCTTCACTGTGTCTTGGACCCATATGAAGAGTGAGAGACAGGCTCGGTTGTATTTATAACTTTCGGCTAGAATCACGTGATTGGCTGAGGCAGTTGGGTAGCTCCTCCCACCGCCCTAGTGGTATTTTTGGAAAGCTGGCTCTCAGAGCTACTAATCACCTCTCTATTTTGCCAGCCAACTTGTTGATTTTGTGTTCCCATATTGAAGAAATTTGATTATAATTAATTTTCCAAAAAATTTAAGAGATTCAAATTATTACTACGTTACTTCCAGAACCATATATTATATGTGACTTAATTTCAAATGGATTCATTGAAAATTGTGGATTTCTATAAAACATATACATACATATTTACATACATACATTTTTCCATTTCATTTTTATATATATAGATATATTACATATATACATAGGTAAGAGAAAGTAAAAATTTATCCAATTATTTATTTAAAAAAATATATTTTAGTAATTTTTCTCGTTTTTCTCAAAACTTTACATTTGTCTATTATCTCGCTTTTGCGCTCAGATCTTCAATTATAAAGAGAGCGAAAGAGAAAGGAGATTGGGTGCATGGCAACTGGCCAAGGTCAACGAGATCATAAAAGACGACAATCAGAGCGACGTCATCGCCCAAAATAGACAGGCGCCTAGACGGCTGTGTCTGTGTCTGTCAATCTACTAAGCAACCTGAAAATATTGTCTCTTCAAGATGATTGCTTATATGTTCAAATTGGGAAAGTTCTTTTAAACAAAAGTTGTTCAGAATGATCAATAAAACAATTTTGTTTATACAAATTATTTAAATAAAATTAATATTTCAAGGGTATATTTTGATTTTTCTATTTCCTTCATCAGAAAAGCAATAGAATTATTATTGTTAAGCAATGCCAAGCTGTACTGAACTCGGAATGAATGACCTCCAAAGGGCAAGAGAATGAGAGAAGTGTAACCTCTAGAAGCCTCAAATCAAAATAATCTCACTTTAAAAGTTCCTAAAATAAATTCGAAAAGACCAAAGAGTCGAGTAACTTGTGGTCAAAAAAGCAAAAAATTAAATAAACACTCATTTACAAAATCTGGTGTGACTGGCGCACAGCACACAACTTTCTCTTACCTTCGGTAATCGAAAGTTGTGTACTGTGCTTGTCACCCAGATTTTTTGTGTCGACATGTATTTAGTTTCCGACAGTAGGGTACATTCGATTTTCAAGATGTAAAATTTATAAGTATGGGAAAATATTTATATTTTGATACCATGGCAACCATTTCCCCTATCTTTTCTATGGAGTACAAGAGTAAAGTGGTCTTCAGAAGATTTCAATCACAAAATGAGAATATACATTTTATAGAGAATCTAAAAAATAATTGATTTTTGAATTTAAAAAAAAATCGTTGGAGCAAATTTTGAGAAAATCGAAAAAACTGAAAAAGTGAATCAGTAAAGTGCTAGTACTTTTTGGTCGATTTTGTTCAAAAGCTTCGTGTCACGTCCCATGGGGGTGCCTAAATTAAATATAAAATTTCAACCTCCTAGCTCTTTTCGTTCTTGAGATATTTTGTTCACAGACACACACACACACACACACACACAGACAGACCATGTCGCGAAAACCACTTTTTTGGATTCAGGGGACCTCAAAACGTGAAGATCCATCAAAATCTCGACATCGAATTTTTGACATGAATCCAATACTTTCTCTCTATATATATATTACATATACATAGGTAAGAGAAAGTAACAAGAAACAAAAGAAAGCAATACGTCTAAAAGCCATAAATAAAATGAAAGAGACTAAATTTTATTTTTTTATTACCTAATAAAGTTTGAACTTGGCCTAGTTTTAATGAAAAGGTCATTCACCTCCAGATTTTTATAAAAAAAATAAATAAATAATAAAGGGATTCCTCTACGAATTGATTTAATGAATTTAAATAAATAATTTTAGTTTTAAAATTTTTTATCATTATTTATCATCTTTACGAGATGATGCAAGTGACGTTTTGATTTGGCATGTGTGTGAATTGCCTTTTGCTTGAGCTCAAAATAAGTCTCGATGCTCGTTTTTAACATTTCGCGATTTTATTATTTGGGTTAGAGTTTCTTTCTACTGTGTGTGTTATAAACTCGACTCCGGTTGTATAATTCCTCTTTTGTTCTATTTATTCTTTATTCCTGCTCTGATATTTTCTATAAATAATAAAAATCTTAATGCAAGTTAGGAGAGAATTATTAATTAGTTGCCCAAATCACCGTCAAGATAGGGATGTCGCTAGCGTACGGTAAAATTTATTCCTTTCACATGTCAGGCTATTGAAGTTTTCAGAATGGGCTTGAATGTCAAAAGCAAACAAACCCTCTGAGCTATCACCACCAAATTTTTTTTTATATTCAAAGGTTTATAAACTCTATCTAAATTGCAAGTTTCAACAAAATTGTTCTATAATCTTGGATGTTATTAACGCGAGGAAGCCAGTTTTTGTGTTTGAGTGTCAAAAGCAGACAAACACTTGGAGCTATCACCACCAAATTTTTTTTATATTCACAAGCTTTATGAAACTTTCAAACGCCTTTTTTCAAATTGTTTGAATTTCGGCCTTTCACCACTATGAATAAAGCCAAAGCGTTAACATTTAGTAAATAGTGTTAAAAATTAATGCCATGTCGAGGGGGTGCCTTTAATATTTTAACGTCGTGTTTAAAATAAACATGGCGTCCTTAACCTAAAAAGTAAGATTATGATTTTGATAGCTTTGTAATAAAAGCAACATGTTAACGTCGCTGTTAAAACTTTGTTTAGATTAATTTTAAACTGGTAACCGTTGGCTCTAGTTGAAACATTATGCTTTAATAGAAGAATTATCAGTATCAGTATGTAATCCACTTCTGAAGATGACACATATGGTGTCGAAATGCGCATAAAGTGTTAATATTAAATTAATATATCATTGAAACAAAAAATCTTGTGTAGGCCTACTTTGTTTAGAGAATAGCATTTTTTTTAACGCTGTTTGTTTTTACATTACTTTTTAACACCCATTTGTTTATTTTAAATTTTAACGTCTGTTTTTAGAGAATTGATTGTGTAGTAATTTTAGAATTCCCAAACAGCTTTCGAAAAAAATACAATTTTTAACGAAAGTTGTATGTAAATTGTGGGCCTATTATTTATTTTTCGAAGAAAATTGTAATTTTAATATGTTTTTTTGTTGTAAATATTTGAACGCATAAATTTGTAAATTTAATAGATAAATGCAAAGTAGTTATTATTTACAAGGAAAATTTGTAAATTTAGTATTCCAAAACACACGAAAATTAAGATTTTTTTTATAGTGTGAGTTAACCGATTTAGAACTTGATCAATTCTTCAAACCCAATACGATCTATTTGGCATGGTTTAAAAAAAAAATAAATAACCCATTCAAACCCTCCACCTGGAATAAATAACACTATCATCAGGACAGCATTAGAAATAGAAGACCTCAATGAATTTTTTGAAAAAATCAACTCAAGATTCAACCAGAAGATCCCAAACCACACAAATCCTCTAATAAGAGAAATCGTTTCATAGTTTTAGGTTTTAGTTATTGTTATTGAGAAAAATATCGGAAAGTTTTTTTAAGTTTTATTTCTGTAAGAAAAAACCGCAGAGCAAAAAGAATTGTAAAGCCAAAAATTACTGTATGCGGCAAAATGTATTCATGGGACCGCAAAAATCTAGAGGAAAATACATTGTCGAATTGTACAAAAAAATGTATTAAGAAAATCACAAATAAAATATTATTATTATTATTAACCCATTCAAACAAAGCTCGACATTATGGCTTAAATAAGAATGCCTGTACCCCCAATACATGTATATTAATTAATAACGGATATCGTAAATGTCTTATATGGCCTGAGTTGCCAAAAAGCCAGTGTGAATATGTGTATGAGTGTGAGTGTGAATGAGAAAAGTGTGTTTAAAAAAAAAAAAAAGCTCGACATTTTATTTGTTGAAATATGATTATTTTGTTTTAATATTATGTTTATCTATTTTATAAATATCAAAAGACAAAAAAAAAAAAAAGAAAATTTAATTATATAATAATTTTAATTATTTTTAATTTGAGAGATTTAATTATTAGCAATTAATTGGCTTTATATAATATATTTTAAATTAAAATTTAAACGGCAACAAAATTTTTACTCTTAACGAATAATTACGGTATCGGATATTTACAGAGTAGCAATTTGAGGCAAGCAAGTGAATTTGAATAGCATTTTTTAACGCTGATTGTTTTTACATTACTTTTTAACACCCATTTGTTTATTTTAAATTTTAATGTCTGTTTTTAGAGAATAGACCTGAATTGCACTCTAAATTTCAAACGGATTTCGAAAATTACAATACATTTGTAAATGGTTTTTGCAAGGATGTTTTTGTTTATTTAATTTGCTTCCTGCATTCAACAAAAAAATCTGGTGTGACTGGCGCACAGCACACAACTTTCTCTTACCTTCGTTAATCGAAAGTTGTGTTCTGTGCTTGTCACACCAGATTTTTTGTGTCGACATATACTAAGTTCCCGACAGTACGGGACATTTGAATTCAGATGTAAAATTTATAAGTATGGCAAAATATTTATATTTTAACTAGTTGTTTCTTGATGGCTGGATATTATGATATGAGGATGCGTTACAAGGGCGCCAAGGCGAAAAATAAAACAAAAATCCATTTTTGTCGACGTTTCGAGTGCCGGTCGCACTCTTCATCAGGACAAAAATGATGTCAATTCGTCAGGTCGTTTGACATGGCAGTATAGCAACGTTTTAACCACACTAATAGCAACGTTTTAACCGGCACTCGAAACGTCGACAAAAAATAGATTTTTGTTTTATTTTTCGCCTTGGCTGCCCTTGTAACGCATCCTCATATTTATATTTTGTTACCATGGCAACCATTTCTTCTATCTTCCATATGAAATACAAGAGTAAAGTGGTCTTCAGAAGATTTCAATGACAAAATGAGAATATACATTTTAAAGAGAATCTAAAAAATAATTGATTTTTGAATTAAAACAAAAAAAATCGTTGGAGCAAATTTAGAGAAAATCGAAAAAAACTGAAAAAGTGCATCAGTAAAGGACTAGTACTCTTTGGCCGATTTTGTTCAAAAGCTTCGTGTCACGTCCCAGGGAGGTGCCTAACTTAAATATAAAATTTCAACCTCCTAGCTCTTTCCCTTCTTGAGATATTTTGTTCACAGACAGACACACACACACAGACACACAGACAGACCATGAATCCAATACTTTCTCTCTATATATATATTAACATATATATAGAGGTAAGAGAAAGTAAAAATTTTTTACAATACATGATTGCTAAAACCCTGAATGATAAAACTATTAATATTGAAATTGTCATCTTTAATCCAATAATAACGTTAATTTCTCTAAAATTATTCCATCGATCCATCTCTCTTCACTTAAGCCAATTTGGGCCGAAACACACTTGGAATCGGATTAGGCGTAGAATGAAATTTGATTCGCAAATCCCGAAACGTCACACCTCAACTTGACCACTCTCTAAATAAGGGGGGTGGAACAAAACCCAAATTAATTAATGCCTAATAGGAATTCTGCTTGCACGACGCACGCGGCACACATATGTTCCGTTTTGATAATGCAACTCAATTGCCATTTTGCTAGGTCGTTAATGTTGCTAGCAATTGATTTATGTTCATGTTTTGAACTCTCACTCGCTCATATGCACACACCCCCTCCACGTCATCATCATCATCATCATCATCGACATCTATCTATAGTTAGACTCTTCCAATTTATAGTAAATGATTTTACACGTCGTAGATAATTACCCTCTCCTATATATATATATTCTCTATTATCGATTGATGTTGGAAATAATAAGATTTGAAAGACGAAATTAGTTTTTAATACAATTTTATTTTTTTTTTTTTTTTTTTTACCCGTCAATTTTTAATATAATAATAATGATAATCAAAAATGTATTAAATTATGTCACAAAATAGAGAAGTTCATCTGAGGGAGGATATATAATATCATTCCACCGGGGGGGGGGGGTTGATTGGTGAATTATAAAGACTTGAGATTAAGCAGGACAAAAGCGGAGATAAATGACACTGAGGAATCAAGTCAACAAATATCTCTAAAAATAACGAGAATAAATATGAAGATACTTTAACCTATAAAAAAAAAGTGTTTTAACTTACTTTTTAGTTTTTTTCTTGATCCATTGTATTTATCAGCTAAATAAACAGTAATTGAGGTATTTTAGTTGTGATTAATAGAATATTAAATTAAAATTTAGTAGACAAATCTTTAAAAAAGGTTTATTTATTTGCCATTAACTCATGGAGGGGACAGCTCTATGGGAAGAATGTTTATAAGTTTCCTTTAGTTATATGACACGTGGCTAGATGGCAATACTAGGCTAGTTCAAAATTTATCCTGTAGAGTTCGTTCCATTCGCCAACAAAATAACATTTTTTCATGAGTTTAATAACAAATATATTAAGTGGCTTAAAAATCTGGATATAAATGAATTAACTTTTTTAAACTAATAAATTACATTTAATTATAAATTTTTTAAAATTTATAAATGACCTTTTGATAAAAAAAAAAAAATTAATAGTACTACGTGCCATTCAGGTAGCTAAAAAAAAGCTTCGAAAAATCATAAAGCAAAGTGGTCGAGCGAGTTAGAATTGAAACAAGCTCGAGTTCAAATCTCTCTGGGGACAAGTTTTTTTTTTCCCTGCTTGCTTTTAGTTCCATGACAAGAGTATAGATGGCCGTAAACTTATAAACAATTTTTAACCTGGAGCTGTCCAATCTTGATTGTGTTTGATCTGTGCATTAACGGCATTGAAGCTAACTTGTTGTTAATCAACCTAAATCTCTTCGCTATTGAATATTCTTTATAAGGTATTTTTTTTACTATATGTACAATACAATTTCAGCATTCAGGCATGGGCGTAGCCAGACATCTTGTTAGGGGGGCCAACCCCTCGGGTTAGCGCCAGAGGGGGTTTGCAATTAATATATACATAGATTATTTAATTAAATAAAAAAACAATTATTGCCAATTAATGTAGTGGATTGGGGCGTTAAAAAAAATAATTCCCAATGGGAAAAATATATATTTGTTTGTAAATTTTTTCAACTATTTAGGACAAGCCAGGGGGGCAACGGCCCCCCTGCCTCCCCCTGGCTACGCCCATTTCAGCATTCAGGGATCCGGAAGCAGCTCAAGACCTTCGGTTAATTTGATTAAAAATATTGTATTTTAAAAAACTTGTCCGAGAGCCGCCGGAGGACCTTCGGTTAATTAAGGTCGGTTCTGTTTTAGATTAAAAAATGTTCAACAAGTAGATGAAAGAAACTTTTAAAATTATCATTAAAATAAACTTTTTTTATATTCTTTGTTGATTTCTTTTTTTACCAACATGAAGTGAGCTTCAATATTCTAGAGTAAATAAATAAACATTTTTTAAGAATTTATCTACTATATTTTATTTTCATATTCAAGTAATCACAACCAAAATAGCTCAATTACTGTTTATTTAGCTGATAAATACAATGGATCAAGAAAAAAACACGAAAAAGTAAGTTAAAATCCTTTTTTAAAGGTTAAATTTACTTTCATATTTCTTCCAAATTTTTATAGATATTTGGTCCAAATTGGCTTCCCGCACTATTTTTTAGGTTAATAAAGAGAAAGGTAAAAGAAAGGAATCCGAAAGTCATTTTTCATAGAAAACTAGACACTATCATATTCTTTATTCGCGCCAACAAATCATTTAAATATTCAAATAAATACTGACAGAAGGTGCTGGTCAGTTAAATGCTCGAAAACTAGCAGTTATATATGGTATAACAGAGGTTTCACTGCGCATTTATCGTAAATATACTTTCTAGCACGCCAAATCATCAGGTATCTGTATGTTAACTTTAACTGTCTGATATCTGGCGTTCTAGCACCTGGGCGTTAAAGTTGCAATTACAATCTACATAAATGTAGTTTTATTTTAGCTGCACCTTTAAAAAAACTATGGCCAACTACCCTTGAATGATGTTAGTGAGTTTATAATAATTAATTCCTCCAATATGAGTAGAAGGTTATCTTTTGATTTTTTTTTTTTTTTTGTTTATTAGATCCTTCCTCTTTCTAGATTGAAGGTGAAGTTCCTTTTAAGTTGATGAGCAAGCAACACGCAGCTGATGGTTGTTGAGCTGCACGCTGCTTCCTCTTCTCTTATTTTATTAGGCCCTAGCGCTTGCAGGCTTTTATAATACTCAGCTGCTCTTTGTTTCAACTTGTTTGTTAACTTGTTAAACAATTCGGTGATTGATAGTTTTTATAGTCCAAAGTCTTAAATTAATTTAATTAAAACAACAAGGCGTTGTAAGCAAAGGTGTTCTTTACTTATTTTTTTTTTTATATACTGTACCTAATTTTGATCTCTGAATGGGATTTTTATTTCAAGTAGAAATACGGGATTAAGAGAAAGTAAAAATTCCTCCGTCTATCTGTCACGCTCTACTTGGTCAACCTCCCATTGGAATTTTGAAGCCAAATTTTTTATGCTTAAAGAAGACCTTCTAGTGATAATGATTTTCCATCCCGAAATTCCTCTAACTTTTTGAGTTATATGGACAACTAAAAGAACATTTTTACAAGTTTCTTTCACTTCATGAGTCAATTTTTATTAATTTTGATTTGAGAAAAACGAATGACAAAGAAAAGTTTTTATTGGTTCTAGTTGTGTAGAGATATAGAGAGAATAAAATTTACATAGAAAATATGCTCTAAAAGTTTTATTACGCTATTATGTATTTTCTAGTTTTTTATAAGGCGACACCCCTTTAAAATATGCAGATAGTTAAAATACCTAGAAATATTGAAGAATCAGCCTATTCGGAGGTCATTTAGAATATCTTCAGAAGACGACACATATAGTGTCGAAATGCGCATAAAGTGCTAATATTAAATTAATATATCATAGAAACAAAACACCTTGTGTACTTGAATTTAATTCTCCTATTAAATCAGATTATAGTTATGTTTGTATGTAATTTTTATAATCTATTTGACTGACAAATAAGCCCTGAGGAAGGCAGGTAGTATGCCGGAACAATCGGCCAATTGACAAGTTTCAATCAACTATAAAATTTAATTATATAATAATTTTTATTATTTTTCATTTGAGAATTTAGTTTTTTCCTGGTCTCTTCCAGGGATGGAAAAGGCGTTCGAGAAGTCGATTTTCGATTTTGGAATCGAGTTGATATTTTTCGATTCTCGGAATTGATTAATCATTTCTGAAAGTCGACTTTTCGACATTCAAGTGGACTTTTTAAAAACTATAATTCGTGCTTAGGAGATACTCAGTAAATATTAAATATATTTATTTATTTATTTATAATATAAGATTTATTAAATATTTAAACATTTTATTTACAAATATTGTTTTCAATATTTTTATAAAATAATATTCTATCCAGAAATTGCACGTGATATGGCACCGATCATTTAAATAAAATATGAAAGTTGAGTAACAAAATAAAACATTAAAATTGAGGAATTAAGAATGCCACATATGTTCACTAACCATTCTAAGAAATCGTGTTGATTGGTGTGTTATGTGCAGGTTTTAAAAGAAAGATGAAAATCAATCAATGGAAACCTTACAAACTATATTACCATCGGTATTGTAAGAAAATTAAGCCGGAGTCGTTCAGTGAGAATCGATTCTAATCGACTTGAAAGAGTTTCAACTCGATTCTAAAAAGTCGATTATTTTCAGTAAAAGATCGATTCTTGACTAAAGTCAGAGTCGACTTTTCCATCCCTTGTTTCTTCATAACCTCCTCAAGTGCAAAATTTCATTTCGAAATCTTTCAAGAAAAATTCAGTAATGTACAGTTCACAAATTTTTTCTGATGAAACGTTTTTCTTTTTTATTCTTAAATCTAGAATTAAGGAGAGAGATTATATATTTTTTGTGTTATTAAATAAATGAAGAAGGCATTTTGAGCATTATAATCCGAGTGTCAAAAGCGACCATCAAATTTGAATCCCCCCTTCCCCCCCCCCTACACTCCTGGTTAGCCCAAAAACATGCGCTCATTGCAAGTTTAATCGTTCCATTTTACTATTTTAATCGTTGAAAATAAAGACCCTCTCTCTCCCTTGTTGTGTCTAAAAAGGACGAGAACCGCATTTGCCCTTAAAGTGGGCGATTTCGCCCTCCGCAGACATAATTGCATCGTTACCTCCCGCTCCCTCCCCCCCCTTACCCCCAAAAAGACAAATATCTGCACAATGCACGCTCTAACGGGGCGGAATTATCATTTTAATTCTTCATCTACCAGTTGACTGGTGAAAATTACAAACGAGACACAAATTAATTTTTCTCTCTCTCTCTCTCTCTCTCAACTACATATAGTAGACTATTTGTAATAAAATAAAAAAACTAATTTCACTCATTGTAGAAGAGAGTGTTTCTTAATATTTATTTACCGAGAATCGTTTGAGGGATTATCTTGTAATTCCACCATATCTCGTTAATTCACCATTCTTCACTATTCTTATTATTTCGTTTAAGCCTTTTTTACTTTCTCTTACCTAAATATTTATGTTAATATAGAGATAAGGTTATTGGATTCATGTCAAAAATTCGATGCGGAGATTTTGATGGATATACACGTTTTGAGGTCCCCCTGAATCCAAAAAAGTGGTTGTCTGACTGTGAACAAAATATTTCAAGAACGAAAAAAGTTGAAATTTTATATTCATGTTAGATACATCCCTGGCACGTGACACGAAACTTTTGAACAAAATCGGCTAAAGAGTACTAGTACTTTGCTGATGTACTTTTTCGGGTTTTTTTTCGATTTCCTCAAAATTCGGTTCAACAATTTTGATTAAAATTCAGAAATCAATTATTTTTTAGATGCTCTTTAAAATGTATATTCTCATTTTGCCATTGAAATCTTTTGAAGAGCACTTTACTCTTGTAATTCATAAGAAATAAAAGAGAAATAGCAACAAAATATAGACAAATTTATTTTTTCTTTTTATAAATTTTACATCTTAAATAAGAATGCCTGGACCCCAAATATATATAAAGACTGTGTGAATGTGTGTGTAAGTGTGAATGAGAAAAAAGTGTGTTTAAAAAAAAGGCATCTTGACTTTAAATATACAGTACAGTATTGTCGGAAACTAAATATATTTCGATACAAAAAATCTAGGGTGGAAAGCACAGAACACAACTTGAACAATACTTTCTCTCTCTATATATTTCATGTATAGGGTAGGAGAAAGTAAAAAATAATAAAATAATTTTGTTTTATTAAAAATATATCTACACATTAGGGTGGGTCGTTTTGTCATTTTTTTCGAAGCGAAAAGTAATACATGGCAAAAATGGGGCAGCCACATGGACATTACAGATATAAATTTTTTTTTCAAATCGGACAATATCTTGTGAGAATTTTTACCTCAAAGTTCGAAATTCCGACTGAAAATTGTCATTAGTTTTAGTAGGATTATAAAGGGACCATATTTTTTTATGTCAATTGCAATGAAAACGGACATTCTAGTTTCAAAATGCCAGTTGTATGCCCCTGGAAGAATCAGACATGCCTCCTCTGGGCCCGAAAGCGGGGCAAATTCGGTACAATTAAGCGCCTTCCTTAGTGAGGTATATCTTTGTGGATGGAAGTATTTCTAAGGCGGAGTCAAAAAAAATTCCAAGACATATGCAGCCAAAATCATTTCTTTTATTGAACCGTTCCACGCTGAGATTTCAGCCACTGGTCTAGGCCATCTTCAGAGCCGGAAGCGAGAATAAAACTGAAAATAAAAATAAAACTTATTAGTTTCAAAATCCTGGTACACTGAGAATGCTCATGAATAGGTTAAGTTGGGACAAGTGCGTTTAATCACACTATTTTAAATGAAATGAGTTGCTTATTTATAATGACAGCAACAAAAAGGTGTTCTTAAAAAGGCAAATAACAAATTCACCTATTAATAGATGTGAGAGAGAGAGAGAGCGATTGGGAAATTCATTCAAATCAAGATGAATGATGGATGGATAAAAAAAATTTTAATGAATATTAAAAACTAATTATTCAAATTTTATTCATATGTTGTCATCTACGGTATCAAATTTCAAATTCCAATTCAATGAAATTCAAAGTGGAAATTTAATATGAAATAGAAAAAAAAAAAAGCAAATCAATTTCAATCTCATAAATAGTATATAACAGGGCCAGCTCTAGGATTTTGACGCCCCGATGCAGAACAGTAATTGAAGCCTTTTTTTTCGGGGGGAAGCCTGAAATCAAAAATTTTTCTGCGGAAAATTTTTTTTTTAAAGAAACAAAATTTTTGTTGCTTTTCAAAAATTTTTTTCTTTCGCGGAAACTAAATTTTAAAATTAAAAATTTTTTTGTCTCCGCCCGTGAAAATTATTTTACCTTTTTTTTTTAGAGTCAAGAAATTTTTGCCGCCTTCGAAAATTTTATTTTACGGACCCTAGGTTTTCCGCCCCGGCTTTATATATAGAGTAATAATTAGTTTAGAAAATACCTGCTCTGGGATACTAAATATATATCGACTCAAAAAACTGGTGGGGCATTGTATACTGCGCGACCTGTCACAACAGATTTTTTTTTTTTGTAACCATATATGAAAATTAAATAACATTATTCAAGTATATAATATAAATTTATAAAATAAATTGAGTGGAATTCTGTGATAAACTTTAAATAAAGCATTCTCGAGGACCCATTAAGCGTTTGTTGTTGTTGTTGTTGTTGTCATTGTGTCAATACAAGACAATAAAGAGATGCGCGTCACGCCCGATCTGAACTGAATTATCCAACAAAACGGGAAATTAGCACATAAATCTGGAATATTTTTATATGAGCCCATTAGAAGTGCCCCCCCCCCGCCTCAAACCCTTTTTTTGCAGAGCTCCGCCTTTTGACCTCTCTCAATTGGACGTCATAAAATCTGTATAAAAACAACTCGCTTTTAATTTATGCATTATTATTTATTTTATTCTTTTTAATTAAATTTTTGTATTCTTTGGCGGTAGTGGATAAAATTTAATGCGGTACCAAATGTTGTATTTTTTTTAATGATAGATCAGAGGAGTGAATAAATTAGATTTGTAGAAGAGAGTCTAAAAATGACACGATATTTTTTTTTAATTTCATTTTTTTGAATCTAATTAATTAAAAACACTAGGTGATATGTTTCAAAATATTGGTATCATTACTTGACACATATTAACGCTGAGTGTGACATCTTTAAAGTCAATTTTCATTAAATTGAAAAAAAAAAAAAAAAACGTGTGGTTTTATGAAACCACGATGCAAGTGAAACTTATTTTTCGGATCGTAGGCGTTTAACTGAAAATTTTCAGAAAATTATTCAATTAAGGGTATTAAAATCGCGTTTTTAATCTTAACTTAATAATTGGAAAATGGGAAATCAATAGGCGCATGTTAAAAACTGAGAACAACATTTATTTAGCAATTGAATCATTTTAAATTATTTTAAAAATTATATTTTATCAATTAAAAAATTGAAAAATTAAATCTCACAATTATTTTTTTATAATTCGTCATATATATTAAATTTCAACTTTACTATTTTTGTCGTCACGGCTTGTGACGTCATGGCTTGTAGCGTCACGGCCTTTGACGTCACGGCTTGTTACGCGAAATTATGATAGAAGAGCGAAAAAATTTGAGAGGATCAAATAAAAGTTTCACTTTTAAAAAACTAAAAAAAAAAGTACAAGTAGCATTATAAAATAAATTTTTTAAGATTTAAGATAAGTTTCATACATTCTAACTTTATAGTAAGCAACCATTCAAGAGCGCGAGGGCTTTAGATGCAATTTTCTCGATAACCGTCGCATTTAGGTTAAATATAATAACCAATATTAAAGATCATTAAATTACCTTTCTAGTGGTATTATTGAAAATCTTATTTGATTTTTTGTTAGGATATTATAATAGAAAATATCAAAATTTTTAGCAAAAAATCGATTTTGGGCCAACTTCAAGGGCTTTGAGCTTCGGGAAAGAATTTTCGGATCGATAGCAAACTTTACACATCTTATTTTTAAAGTTGAACTTTTATTTGATCATCTCAAATTTTTTCGATCTTCTATCAGCATGTCGCGTTACAAGTCATGACGTCACAAGCCGTGACGACAAAAATAGGAAAGTTGAAATTTAATATATATGACGAATTATAAAAAAGCCCAGGCCGGTCGGGGGTCCCCCGTCGGCCCCCCCCGTTTTTTTTTTTTTTGGGGGTTTACCTTAAAAAAAAAAAAAAAAAAAAAAATTATAAAAAATAATTGAGAGATTTAATTATTCAATTTTTAAATTGATAAAATATAATTTTTAAAATAATTTAAAATGTTTCAAATCTTCAATTACTAAGTAAGATAATGTTCTCAGTTTTTAACATTCCTCTATTGATTTCCCATTTTCCAATTATTAAGTTAAGATTAAACACGCAATTTTAATACCCTTAATTGAATAATTTTCGGGAAATTTTCATTTAAACGCCTACGATCCGAAAAACAGTTTCACTTGCATCGTGGTTTCATAAAACCACAAAACTTTTTTGAGCAGAAGAAAAGGAAATTCAAAAATCTGATTTCATAAGGCCAAATTTAAAATAAAAATACATGCTTAGAGGTTCCCCTGATCCAAGTGTGGCCCTGCAAAGTGGTCGATGTGTAAGTGTGTCTATGTGTGGACATTTTTAAGCATGAATCTATGGGGCTGGAAATTTTATATTTAAGTTGGTTCGATTCAAAAAGGGGGGTACCCTTGGGAACTTTCTTTTTTTACACATTTTTATTTTTTTAATTGAATATATTTTAGACAATAATATCTCATTTCACACCTTACATTTATTTTTTTTTAACTATTTTGGAAATTATTAAGTGTTTATTTTGTTTTACCTCACCTATTTAAAGTGTATCGAAACGCTTTATATAGCAACGTCAAAGCCAATCTCAATCTAAGTTGCTGACAAAATTTAATTTACATCAAATATCGGAATAGTAATCAGATCATTATTACCGTGGAGGAGGCATGCCTATGCGAAATAAAATTGACAAAACCTCTGGTGTGACTGACGCACAGCACACAACTTTCTCTTACTTTGGTTGTGTCCTCGTGATTGTCACACTTGATTTTTATATCTTAATATATTTAGTTTCCCCACAGTAGATTACAAATGGAATTCCAAGATGTACAATTTAGAAGTATGGGGAAAATATTTATAATTTGTTACCATGGCAACCATTTTTTCTATCTTTTCTATGGAGTACAAGAGTAAAGTGGTCTTCAGAATATTTCAATAGGAAAATGAGAACATACATTTTAAAGCGAATCTAAAAAATAATTGATTTTTGAATTGGAAAAAATCGTTAGAGGGAATTTAGAGAAAATCGAAAAAAAAATTGAAAAGTGCATCAGTAAAGTTTTTTACTAGTAATTTTTGGTCGATTTTGATCAAAAGCTTATTTTCACGTCCCATAAAATTTGAACTTAAATATAAAATTTTAACCTCCTAGCTCTTTTCGTTCTTGAGATATTTTGTTCACAGACGGTGTTGCGAAACCACTTTTGGATTCAGGGGACCCTCAAAACGAAGATCCATCAAAATCTTGATTATCGAATTTTTGACATGAACTTAATACTTTCTTTTTATATATATTAACATATATATATAGAGGTAAGAGAAAGTAAAAAATCTGGTGTGACAGAGCATCACCGAAGTTGCGTACGTGCTGTGCAGATCAGTCACGCCAGATTTTTCATATTAATGTTTACAAATTTCATTATAATAGTATTTAATAAAAAAATAAATAACAGGAGGCAGAGGATTGTTCAAGTTAGTTAAAT
>JAKCPI010031767.1:0-75120 GCA_023213315.1 Euborellia annulipes | reverse complement strand
TTTTGGAATGGGTGCTGTTATGATGTTGTGAATGAGTGAGTTCGATTGCACGGAGGAGAACTTTTAAAGAGCTTTATTAAACATATATAAATCATAACATGAAAATTATAAGTCTTGTTTGACAACAATAATATTGACATACAACTGTCATCACGACAAGTCACTGACAGAACGATGACTACAACACCTCCCTTATGAGATTGTTAGTCGTATGACTTGCCATGAGTTTTGATGTTGAGACGATCTGGTGGTTTTGAGTTCCGACCGGAGCGGCGAAGTGCTGGTTCAATGGACTCATGTGAAGTTAATTGCGGTAAGGGTGAAGGATTTTCTTGTGTAGTTGTGGATTCTTCACAATTAAAATCTTCTAGAACATTTGGGGTCATAACAGGTGAATCAGGTGAAACTGGATCATTATTTGGAAGTGAAACTTCTTTTGGAGTAATATTCGATCGAAGTGGCAAATCAAATGCTTTAAAAAGTTCGTTTGTATGAACATTTGAATTTGATTCGCGTGTTTTTAGTTGATTGGCATGTCGAATCCATTTGTGTTTTGAAGTAGAGACTAAATACGTAACTTTACCCTTTCTAGTGATTATTTTTCCAGGAATCCAGGTTGCAGGCTTAACTCGGTAATCTTTTACAAATACTAGATCTCCAGGTAGGAATGTTTTCTTCTTGGCCCCGTGATGAATATTAAATTGTTTTTCCATTTCCTTGTTAGTTTCACTTGCTGACTCGGAAACTGGATTCAATAAATCTAACGTAGTGCGAATTTTTCCGGCCAAGAAAGCTTTCAGCTGGTGATAGATTACTGGAAGGGCAAGGTGTACTGCGATATGCTTGGAGAAATGTTTGAAGTGCCTCTAGAGTGGACTTCTCCCCTTTCATTTTCAATAACGAACGTTTAAGAGTGTCTACAAAGCGTTCGGCTTGGCCATTGGATTGGGGGTGAAATGGTGGAGTACGAATATGCTTAATACCCGTAGACTCGCAAAAATCTCTAAATTGAGCTGAGGTAAACTGTGTACCATTATCAGTCACTAGAGTTAATGGATTTCCAAATTGAGCAAAAATTTTTCTCATAAGTGTAATTGTGTTACCTGAGGTTATATTATTCATTTCATAAATTTCAGGCCATTTAGAGAACGCGTCGACAAGAATGAAGAAATAACGACCCTCGAACGGACCAGCGAAATCTGCATGGACCCTTTCCCAAGGACGTTTTGGAAGTTTCCAGGACGCTAACTCAGTTTTGATCGGATTTTTCGAGGCAGATGCACAACTTTCACAATTTCGAACTAAATGTTCGATTTCTGAATCAATATTTGGCCAGTAAACGTAGCTCCTAGCTAACATTTTCATTTTGGTTGATCCAGGATGTGCATTATGTAAGGTTTTAAGGACAAGCCGTTGAAGAGTTTTAGGAATAACAATTCTATTTCCCGAGAAAAGACAATTATTATTGACTGAAAGTGATTCACGTCGATTAAAATAATGCCAAAAAGGTGATTGACGGTCGACTTGAGGCCATTTACCAGATTTGGTAAATTTAATAACTCCTTGTAGCAAAGTATCTGATTCAGTTTCTTTCTGAACGTGCGTGGCAGAAACTGGAAGTGATCGTATTTGATCTTGATAATCAGCACAAACATCAGCTTCAATTGTTGCAATTACTCTATCTTCATCAACATTTTGATGAGACGCGATGAGACGTGAAAGAGCATCAACTTGACCAAAAAGTTGAGTCTTTCGGTATTCTATTTTAAAATTATAACCAAGAAGAATGGTAGCCCAGCGCTGTAGTCGATTGGCTGTATAAACTGGAATACCCTTTTTATTTCCAAAAATTGAAAGAAGTGGTTGATGGTCGGTGAGAAGAGTGAATTCTCTTCCATGAAGAAATTTGTGGAATTTCTTGACAGCAAAAATGAGACCAAGAGCTTCTTTCTCTATTTGGCTGTAATTCTTCTGTGCAGGAGTTAGTGACCTACTTGCATGATAAATAGCTTTTTCAGTGCCATCTGGAAAACGATGTGAAATAAGAGCACCTATTCCTAAATTACTTGCGTCTGCCGCAACAATGATTGGCAATTTAGGATCAAAATGCGTTAATAAGAGATTTGAATTAAGAATCTCTTTGACTTTTGAAAAAGCAAGTTGACATTCTTTTGACCAAATAAATTTGATATCTTTTTTTAATAAATTATCAAGTGGATGACGAATTTGACGCATTTCTTTAATGAATGAACCGTAATAATTAATTAAACCAAGGAATGCTCGTACCTCTTTTATATTCGTTGGTTCAGGCATATCAAGAATAGCTTTGATTTTCGAAGGATCTGGCCGGCGACCTTCTTTATCAATGATGAAACCGAGATATTTAATCTCATGTTGAAGAAAAGAACATTTTTCAAGACGAACTCGAAAACCATATTCAGCGAGACGTTTCATTGTGGTTTTTAAATGGTGATTATGTTCTTCAATTGTACTCACCGGTGACAATTATATCATCCAAATATGCGGCCGTTTTTGGAAGATCTGCAATCATGGTGTCCATGATTTGTTGAAAAATGCTTGGGGCATTCTTAATTCCGAAGGGAAGTCGGTTGAAATGAAAAAGTCCAAGGTGAGTATTAATTGTAAGAAGTGATCTGGATTCATCATCGACTTCAACTTGAAGGTAAGCTTCAGATAAATCAATTTGACTGAAAAACTGACCTCCATTAAGACGAGTGAAAATATCATCTGGTGTTGGAAGAGGATGTTGATGTGCTTGAAGAGAAGCATTTAATCCAGTAGAATAATCTGCGCATAAGCGAATCGTTCCATTGGCTTTACGAACAACAACAATTGGAGCTGCCATTCTTGAATGATCAACTGGTGTGAGAACTCCGATGGAAACAAGTCTTTCTATCTCTTGAGTGACCATTGGAAGCGCTGCATATGGAACCGGTCGAGCCTTGATGAATGTTGGAGTCGCATCCGGTTAAAGCCTGATTGAAGCCTTTATTTTTGTACAACGTCCCAGTCCTGATTTAAAAACATCTTGAAAATGTATTTGCAAATTAGAGATAAGACTATTTCGGATTCTTGAGAGCTCATCCTTTGAAATTGTGCAAATTGAGGGATCGAAGTTCTTAAGAGTTTTAAAAAGTTGTCTGTTATTTTGGATCCAATCCATTCCTAATAATGAAAATGAGTCAACAACGTGACAATGTCCAACGCCATTGTAATTATTTATTAAATAATTGCATGTGAAATATCCATGACTCTTGATATCTCCATTATTGGCTGCCTTGATATCAAACATAGGTGGATTAAGTTTCGGTTTGCCTACTTGAATCCAATCTTTGTAATTTAAAAGTGTTATATCTGCTCCAGTGTCTAATCTCATTTTCACTTCTTGATCATTAATCTTGACTTTATAATAAATTCTGTTATCTTGAAATGTGCTTTGATTGTTGGTATTGAGTGATGAAATATAAATTGTATTAATTTCTTGTTGCTTTTTATCTTTTGTATCTGACTTTTTCTTTCCTACAAAATGACAATAGCCAAATTTGTGTCCAACGACGTTACATTTCTTACATTTCGCGGTCTTGTAATAACAGTCAGAGATCCAATGCATGCCACCACACCTGAGGCAAGGGGAAGGAGGATGCTTTTTCGTTTTTTCATTTGATTTCTTCGATTCTTCCTTTGATGAAGAATTTTTAAAATTCCCTTTGGATTTTTTATATTTTGAAATTGATGCATTTACTTGCGGTTGAGTAGAAGAAGAAGAAGCTTGAATTAATTTTACATCATTATGTATGTCGATGTAGTGTTGACATTCTTCAGTCAATTCTTTTAAAGTGACATTCTTGTCCTTTTCAATTTTCTGAAGAGCCTTTGTGCGAATCTCCACATCTTCTGGATTGCCCAGACCCGATACAAAGATTAAACATTTTAATTCTTCAGAGGTGATTGTTGGAAATTCTGCGTTTTCACAGTGCTTATTAACATTTGCTGCATACTCTCTAAGAGAATCTTTTGAGTTGCGTTTTAATTGGAGACAGCGATAACGACGACTGAAAATTGATGTATGATGACCAAAAATTTCATTAAGTGCCTCAATAGTTTGAGTAAAAGTGAGATCACTTGCCTTCTTTGGAAGAATTGTGCTTGTGAATCTTGTGAACGCCAAACGGTCCAATTTAGAGACAATAAAGCGTGCTTTAGTTTGGTCATCTAATGAAGAGCCATCTTGATTTAAAATAGCCTGGTATCGTTCATACCATTTCTCAAATGTGTAGCCGTTATCTGGATCATAGGTGAATTCAGTGATTCTTGTAGAGAGCGAATTAATAATTCTTTCATCACTGGTTGAATGTGAATTATTTTGTTGTGACTTAATTAAAAATTGCGTAAATGACTGAATTAATTCTTGCATTGTTGCTCTTTCCTTACGTTGGTCTTCAATTAATAACCGAAGAGTCTCCTCCATTTTTTTCTTGATAAAATATTTTTAAAATAATTGAAAAATTAGATACCTCGTCGCCAGTTGTTATGATGTTGTGAATGAGTGAGTTCGATTGCACGGAGGAGAACTTTTAAAGAGCTTTATTAAACATATATCAATCATAACATGAAAAATTATAAGTCTTGTTTGACAACAATAATATTGACATACAACTGTCATCACGACAAGTCACTGACAGAAGGATGACTACAACAGGTGCATAAGGTCCGAAGACCTATAATGACCAATAGTCACATGCAGCCAGGAAGAAAATAAAAACAAAAGGAGAAGCATAAAGGGGAAACTCAACTGCGGGAACTGAGAAGATGCCTGTTGAGGTTAGACTTGAAAGTCTGAAGATTGTAGGTTTTGGGGAAGATAGACGCAGGGAGTTTGTTCCAATCACGGGAGGTCATGGGGACAAAGGAAGAATGAAATTGTTTTGTTCTGTTAGTCGTAATCTGAACAGCATAGGGATGCTGGGAAGACGCCTCTCTTGTGTTCCGTGAATATGTTGCATTGGGTGGGATAATTGATTTTAATTCGGCAGAGCATTGACCATGGTAATAAAACTATCAATTCATAGCAGAGATATTTATTGGTTGACGAGGGATGCAACCTGTCGTTTCGACCAATTGTAAGGCCTTCATCAGAAAAGCTTGTTAGTCTAGAATTCGAAACATTTTATTAACATAAAACTAGGGTCCGACCGAAACAAGATTTTCAGCCGAAACCGAAACCGAAACCGAATATTCGGCCTCAACCTTAGTTTCGGCCGAAACCGTAACCGAAACCGAAACTTGTATTTTCTATAAAAATTTTTTTTTTCATTTTATCTTTTTTTTTTTTTTTGAATTTTTTTTCCCTTCGGTGAAAATCATTCTACCTTTTTTTAGGGAGACTAAATTTTTTTTTCTCCCTCAAGTGCAAATTATTTGACCTTTTTTTTTTTTTTTTTTTTTTTTTTTTTTTTGCATGCGAGTCTCATCCCATTTTTTCAGACTCTGGTTTCGGCCGGCCGAAAGGTTCGGCTACTTTTTGGCCGAAACCGAAACTACGGCCGAAACCATGATTTTTGGCCGAAACTGGCCGAAACCGTAACCGAAACCGAATATTCGGTCGGTTCCTACATAAAACTACAGGATGCAAAATCCCTCCAATAAATGACTCTGGTATGAAATGACCCTAACAGCACAAAATATTGCAGCAATGTTGCAGAAACATTGCGAATCTTGGCAACATTGCAGCGGCAATATTCCAAACTAGCAATATTGCTGTTTGAGCTGCAATATTGCATCAATGTTGCCGCAATATTGTCAACATTGAGCAAGATTGCAATATTCCGTGCTGTGTGGGGATGGTTTGAGTTCCATTCTTTTAACAATTCCAATGAATACGCTTTAGAACTTATATTCAATTAAAGGACTGATGACGGTGCTTAATAAAGGGACCGAAACGTTTCCGGATGATTGAATGAGAGAATTATTTTTCGGTTATTTAATTTTATTAATATTTCTGAATCTGTTACAAACACATTTAGTTTCCTTTCCTATCAAATATTTGCAAATGACTAGCGAGTAATGTAAAAAACTAACTGATTGATTTCAATTAATATTTTTTTTTTTAATGAATGGATGCACAAAGTTCAAAGACCATGGGCGAAGCTAGGAAATTTGGCTGGGGGGGGAGCACCCATCTTTCGGGGGCCCTGGGGATATGGAGTACGCCCCCAGCTCAAGTGGTAGTCCTATCCCCCCGAAAAATTTAATCTTCTCAAAACGCAAATTAAACATAATTTCTGATTAAATTTTTTCAAAGAGATCACTCGCAAAAGACATTGCCAAGCACAGGTACAGCTGATAGGACAACCTTGAAAATGGAATGGTTAACTGCTAAAAAACTAAAAGCTCACAACTTTAATATTAAAAATAATGAAAAGTAAAACTTGAACAGAGCCGCAGTGGCACCGTCTCTATGTTTGTCGGTAGGTTTATATTTTTATTCAATATCAATATTTATATTCTCTACTGTTTGTCGGTAGGTTTATATTTTTATTCAATATCAATATTTATATTCAATATAAACCTACCGACAAACAGCAAAGTGCCACTGCGGCTCTGTTCAAGTTTTAAATTTGAAGAAACCTCCGTCCCAAATCTCATTAAATAATGAAAAGCACAAAAAAATTTGGATCAAAGAAAATGTTGTGGGGAGGAAGAGGGCACGGGTCTCCTGGGAGGAGTGGCACTTCCCTAGCTACGTCCATGATGATGACTATTGTTACATGTACCCAGATAGAAAAGGAGAAAAATAAATAAGAGTTGGGGAGGGACTCAACTTTGATATCTAAGAGAAGAGGCTTGCTGAGGTTTAGAGATAGTAGGTTTTGAGAAAAATAGAGACAGGAATCTTATTCCAAAGGCATAATTATCTGACTAGATAATTATTTATGAACAAAGGATGACGTTTTGAATCCAATTGTTGTTTATACTCTATTTAAACATTTTCTAGCCTGGGGACCTGATAGAGAAGAGCCAACAGTCCTAAAAACGTTGCGGTTAAGCAATGCCAAGCGCGGCGAAAGCTAGGGATTGAGGACCCTGAACAATCAGCTTGTGGAACGTCTCCCAGTAGCCATCGGTACTATATATTTTAAATATATTTAAAACATTTTCTTAATAATGGATAGGCTCCTGTATATAAGAGATAATACCAAAGTCCTTCCTATCGCACTCTTTCCATTAATGACTACTTTACTGTATTTAGAGAGATTATTTTGGATTATTTCAGTTTTACTTTTCCTAATTTTAATTTTAATTAAAATTCATCAATAGATTCATCAAATTCATATTTTGAAACTGGATTTTAATATATAATCGAATTACAATTTTTCCTTTTTTTTTTTTTTTATTTCCTTTGTACAATAATTCTTTTTTGATGAATTTATTGTAGAGAAATTCCATTTTAATTGTTATATGAAAAAACTATTAACAAAAACAACACGAAACAATTTTTTTTTAATTAAAAAAAAACACAAGTGTTTATTAAAAACAAGTATAGTAGAGTTGTATAGTAATTTTCATTCGTCTATTGCAAATTTAAATTCCATTTAAAGAATTTATTTATACAGTAGATAATAATAATAATAATAATGTTATTTTATATTTACTCTTTGTCAGAAGTGTGTGTACGAAAAATCATGTTTCTATATTCTTTTTTAGAATTATTATTATTATTCTAAAATAAATGTCAAAAAATTATTTTGCATTTATTTTAATTCATGTGGAATTTCAATTTATTAATAGTAATATTTATGAATTAACACGCCTCAAACGAATTAATTTGTTCATATATGTGTGAAATTAGCATCAATTATTGTTTAAAATCAGGGATACAAACTTCGGCGTTATAATTAATGCGATAGGGTCAACGGAAAAAGAGCATTTCTTGTATATACCAGGTACAATAATTGGTTTTACTATACACAGTTCAATTACTGAGTCCGAAACTTATTATTGTTGATTTAGTATGTTCACTTTTCTAATTAAAAAAAAGAAAACGAAATAGGTAGCCTGTTTTCATTACAAGTTTCTCTCTCTTTTTTTTTATTAATATTTTCTCTCATAAAGCTATTTTAATATAATATTATAATATGAGTTTAATTTAAGTAAAGCATTTTCATCATAAAACTTCCGTTCTTTTTTTTTTTTTTAAGAGCAATTTTATTAAATTAATTTTCGACTTTCCATCACAAGTATTGATGGTTAATTCAATCAAATACTTTTCCTCTTTAAGTGCTGCTATTGATCCGACACATACAACTTTATTCTCTCGCTTTCTGGCTTCACTTATTACATCATTTTTTTTTTCTTAAAATTTTAAACAGCCGAAAAAAAAAACGTTTTATTGAATTTCTATCAATATTTTATAAAGTTTATAAAAGTATAAATGTTCGTATTTGATTGGGGTATTAGATTCTAATTAACATGTATTAAAGGTATTCCAAGTTAATATAACATTTATATATATGTATATATAAAAATGTTTTTTTTTAACACTCACACACGCATGCACACAGTCTTTTCGGCAACTTAGGCCATTATATATCTATTGGGGGTCCAGGCATTCTTATTTAAGGCATTTGGTATCCCCAAGCCCGAGGGCACATATAAATTTTACATCTTGAAAATCGAAGGTACCGTACTGTCGGAAACTAAATACATGTCGACACAAAAAATCTGGTGTGATTAGCGCACAGTACACAACTTTCGATTACTGAAAGTAAGAGAAAGTTGTGTGCTGTGCGCTAGTCACACCAGATTTTTTAAGTTAATCACGCATTTGTAGAGAATACGAAAGTCTAGATGAAGTCTCCAATTTTTTCAACTGTTTTCTTTGTTGGAGAGACTCTTTCTTGAATGACCTGAGTCAATCTATTTTTCAGATTACTTAAAAAAATCTGGTGTGACTGGCGCACAGCACACAACTTTCTCTTACCTTCGGTAATCGAAAGTTGTGTTCTGTGCTTGTCACACCAGATTTTTTGTGTCGACATATATTTAGTTCCCGACAGTACGGAACATTTGAATTCAGATGTAAAATTTATAAGTATGGGAAAATATTTATATTTTGTTACCATGGCAACCATTTCTCCTATCTTCCCTATGAAATACAAGAGTAAAGTGGTCTTCAGAAGATTTCAATTGCAAAATGAGAATATACATTTTAAAGAACATCTAAAAAATAATTGATTTTTGAATTTTAAAAAAAATCGTTGGAGCAAATTTTGAGAAAATCGAAAAAAACTGAAAAAGTACATCAGTAAAGTACTAGTAATCTTTGGCCGATTTTGATTAAAAGCTTATTTTTCACGCTTCCGGGGGTATTTAACTTAAATATAACATTTCAGCCTCATAGCTCAATTCCTTCATGCTTAAAATTGAACCCAGGCACACACACACACACACACACACACCATGTCGCGAAAACCACTTTTTTGGATTCAGGGGACCTCAAAACGTGTATATCCATCAAAATCTCGACATCGAATTTTTGACATGAATCCAATACTTTCTCTATATGTATTGTATATTACATATATACATAGGTAAGAGTAAGTAAAAACAAATCAAGAGATCTAAACAAAGCGAACTAGCTCAAGATTAGTGGACACCTATAGATAAACACAACAACAACAACGAATCTTTAACACAGACTTAAAATGAAAGATATTCTCGTTTCACGACAAAATCGTTAGAGCAAATTTTGAGAAAATCGAAAAAAACTGAAAAAGTACATCAGTAAAGTACTAGTACTCTTTGGCCGATTTTGATTAAAAGCTTATTTTTCCGGTCCCGGGGGTGTTTAGCTTAAATATATAATTTCAACCTCATAGCTCAATTCCTTCAAGCTTAAAATTGAACACACACACACACACCCACCCCCCACCCACCCACACACACACACACAGACAGACCATGTCGCGAAAACCACTTTTTGGATTCAGGGGACCTCAAAACGTGGAGATCCATCAAAATCTCGACATCGAATTTTTGACATGAATCCAATACTTTCTCTCTATATATATATTACATATATACATAGGTAAGAGAAAGTAAAAATAATTATTAAAAAACTCAGTATTTGTCACATCGAACCCCCATCCCGGTGCCTTAACTTAAGCGAAATTGCGATTTGTGCGTAAAAGCTATTGATTACGAAATAATTAAAACAAAAATAAAGAAATGGAATTTCTCTAATTAAAATAAATAATAGAGTAATGAAAAAAATCACAAAAAGAATAAGAGACAAAAGAATTCGTTTAAGAATAACGACTCAATTATTCTAGCTATGAATGGAAAGAAAATGAATGACTCACCCTCCTTTATCTTATCACCTAATTAAGAATGAGTGTGAGAGCATATATTGCCGATTATTAATTATCATGTAAAAGGGGGAATCAAATACGTTCAAATTTTATAATTTGTAGTAAAACACTTGGTTATCTGTTTCAAGATATTTAGACTATTAATAATTAGAGTGTTTTATTTGTATATTTTAATTTACAAAATATACCACCAAAAGGTGAAACTTGGAATGTTTATTTATAACTATACACCTCACTTTAATTTATTTATTTTTGAATTAGTTGGACAATTAAGATAATTCCGATTCATATTTATTTATTTATTTTTTTATCTCAAAATTCCACTAATTTATTATTATTTTAAATTTAATTGAGCTTGAATTTAAGACCTGTGATGATGAGATACTAAATGAATTAATTGTTGTATTTATTTACTCTGAGGCGATTTGCCTTCTGGAGCATTAAAAATTACATAAAATTAACAAATTATTTTAGATATAGACTATAGTAACAGAAAAGAAAGAAAATAGGTTTTACTAGAGATACTTTCTCCCTCTCACTACATAGATCCTGTTCTTCATATAAAAAGCGTAAAATTTAGTTTTAAATGATTCCAAAGAATTTACGGACCTGATATCGCCAGGAATTCTGATCCATAGTGATACTGAATATGATTAAAAAATATAAATAATTTTCGATATCTAAACATTTGAAATAGATTTCAATATTTAAAAAAAAAAACGCCTTTATTGATTATTTTGGATGCCCCTCTCTCCCAAAGATATAAAGATCATAGTTCTCAATAATGACAAACTTAAAGGGAGCTAATGAATAGTGACTGATTTGTTTTTATTTTTTGCAAAAATAATAATTCAAGCATGGAATAATTTCCTTGTAATGTGTGTTATTTAAGATTAACAAGTAGTAGTTTGATTATTAATTGTATAGTCAGAGCCACAAGTGCCTGGTGTGCTCGAGAGTGGAGCCTTGAGCTTAGGCAACCAAAATGTTTAGTTGTCTGAAGTGTTGCCTTAAAAGTAGCTTTTTCCCGTCAGGTGAATTAAAACAATGATTTATTTATTTTAAAAATATAGTTTGGTTGGCTAAACTCAAGGGACATCAGGCACTTAAGGCGCCGACTGTACCTGTGCAGTAGTGAAAATAGAGACAAAATTAAAATAATTACTCATAAGAGCCAGATATAAATATTTATATCCGAGAACAATTTTTTTTACACGGCGAGCAAATGCATCTTTATTCTTGCCTTCGGCGAGCAATTGCTAAATTTTAAAGTTTTAAATTTCCCTCTCGGACTTAAAGATTTAAATTTCCCTCTCTGACTTAAAGATTTAAATTTCCCTCTCTGACTTAAAGATTTAAATTTCCCTCTCTGCCAGTGAGTTTAAGTTTTAAATTTCCCTCTCTCTCACCAGTTCCTGTAACACTGACCAAGAGAACAGGCATATACATACAGGGACAGGAAGTCAGTGGCTAGCGCTATATATATAGTAATGGTAGAATGTATTTTAGACTGCTTCAGAGTCAAATAAAAATTCTTCGGCCAGTATCTATTAATATGAGAGTTAATGAAACTTCCCCACGTTGATTTGTACCCTAAATTGTTAAGTATTTAAAAAGCCTGTGATATTTATATTATCCCTAACTAATTGTTCTTGTATTAATTATTTCTCATGGACCCAAATGGCGTTTCGTTAAAGGAAGAATAATAAAATGAATGGGGATCTTGTTCCCGTGAAGGAGGAAACGAATGCATCTACTTTGGGGAGTTGAGCTAATGCACCCTCTCTGTTTTATTAATGCTTTCGTTGAGTGAGGCAAGTGTCTCCTCTAAAAGCCGTTCGGAAAATCTTCAAGCATTAAATAATCTCAAGAAAATATTAGAATGCGGTCAACTTCAGAGAAGAACACTTTAGCTAAATGTTCAAGTTTGAAAACAAAAGGGTGACAACATAAAAAAAAAAAAAAACGGGTGAATAAATTATGATTTTCCAAAGTGAAAGAAAAAAAATGAGAGAGGAGAGAGAAAACAAGAGCTCTCTAGCGTTAGGTGAATTATAGATATGTAAAAAAAGTGTGGAAGAAAAAGAAGACGTGAAAAAAATATTCCAATAAGTCTTTCATTGAAAAACATCTTTTTCAAATAGATCAAGGCATATATATTCGTATTTGTCCATAATGGGCTTTCCAAAATATTATTACAATTTTTCTTATTGAAACCGAAAATGTTTTGTCTGTACGAACAAAAATTATTAGGCTATTATTATCGTAGCTAATCGAAAGTTGTGTGATGTGCTGTCATACCTATGTCGATATACTGTATATTAAGTTTCAGATATCTATTAATAGGGATGAGCAGTACGCGATCCTTTTGGATTTAAATCCGAATATGCGATCCAGGATTTTTGGATCTAGATCGAAATCCTATTTTTAGGAAGATCTTAGATCTTGATCGCGATCCAAATTGAAATGGGGGTGAATTTAATCGAAATAGTGAATTGTGAACGGATAGTGGATTAGAACAGCTCCTTTTTACTTTCTCTTACCTATGTATATATGTAATATATATATAGAGAGAAAGTATTGGATTCATGTCAAAAATTCGATGTCGAGATTTTGATGGATCTTCACGTTTTGAGGTCCCCTGAATCCAAAAAAGTGGTTTTCGCGACATGGTCTGTCTGTGGGTGGGTGGGTGAGTGGGTGGGTGGGTGGGTGTGTGGGTGTGTGTTCAATTTTAAGGATGAAGGAATTGAGCTACGGGGTTGAAATTTTATATTTAAGTTAAACACCCCCCGAGACCGGAAAAATAAGCTTTTAATCAAAATCGGCCAAAGATTACTAGTACTTTACTGATGTACTTTTTCAGTTTTTTTCGATTTTCTCAAAATTTGCTCCAACGATTTTTTTTTAAATTCAAAAATCAATTATTTTTTAGATGCTCTTTAAAATGTATATTCTCATTTTGCGATTGAAATCTTCTGAAGACCACTTTACTCTTGTATTTCATAGGGAAGATAGGAGAAATGGTTGCCATGGTAACAAAATATAAATATTTTCCCATACTTATAAATTTTACATCTGAATTCAAATGTTCCTTACTGTCGGGAACTAAATATATGTCGACACAAAAAATCTGGTGTGACAAGCACAGTACACAACTTTCGATTACCGAAGGTAAGAGAAAGTTGTGTGCTGTGCGCCAGTCACACCAGATTTTTTAAAATCGGATCGCCCAAACTTGCTGGATCGCTGGATCGGATTGCTAATTTAAGGCACCTTCCGATGAGAAAATTAATTGAATGATGATTCCGATGAGAATTAAATTAGCGATCCGATCCAGCGATTGAGCAAGTTTGGGCGATCCGATCCGATTTTGAAAAAGGATCGCTGTTCCAATCCACGATCCGTTCACAATTCACTATTTCGATTAAATTCACCCCCATTTCAATTTGGATCGCGATCAAGATCTAAGATCCTCCCAAAAAAAAAGGATTTCGTTCTAGATCCAAAAATCCTGGATCGGATCGCTAATTTAAGGCACTTTCCGATGAGATAGAAGTCTGAAACTGTATTCTGGATAATTTTAGATGGCAACACATTATATTAAAATGAGTCCAAAATAGACCAAAGTAATGTCTTGAAGCCCAACTCGAATTAGTCAATTTTCAAAAGACTTCCCGATGGGCTAGAGATCTGAAATTTGTTGGTCATTCCCCTTTTTTTTAAGGTCTCTAATTAAAAAACCCAAAAAGTTTAAAATAAAAATACAATAGATAAAATTGCTTTTATTTACTGTATATTGAACTATAAAAAGAGAGAAAAAAATTTCATTTTTGTTGTTAAAATTGTTGAATATTTATGTCTTAAAATAAAAGCGTGGAGAGCTCCAAAGAGTGGTTCAAGTCTAAGGGTGCGATTATGTTTCACACTCCAACGATTTTGATTAAAATTCAAAAATCAATTATTTTTTAGATGCTCTTTAAAATGTATATTCTCATTTTGCCATTGAAATCTTCTGAAGACCACTTTACTCTTGTACTCCATAGAAAAGATAGGAGAAATGGTTGCCATGGTAACAAAATATAAATATTTTCTCATGTTTATAAATTTTACATCTTGAATTCTAATGTATCAGCGGAAACTAAATATATGTCGACACAAAAAATCTGGTGTGACAATCACAGAACACAACTTTCGATTATCGAAGGTAAGAGAAAGTTGTGTGCTGTGCGACAGTCACACCAGATTTTTTTGATTTTATTTTATATCTTATAGGAATGTAAAATAAAATATTATTGTATAAATATTAATAATATAAAGAAAAGAACAATAAATTTCTACCTTAAGGGGAAAAAAAGTTTATTTCGCTATTTTTTAATTAAAACAGCTTTAAAAGCTTATTATCATCCCCTGATGTCATTTTGTTTTCCAAGTTCTTTAGAAGAACAAGTGTTCGGTGTTAATTAAAAAAAAAAATTAAAAGCTTAAAAGAGGCTTTGCCAACAGGTGGTCCAGAGGCAGGACGCCATCCTGGCGCATCTGGATACAGACACAATCCTGGACCATCTTTTCATTCTAAATGGTAAATAAGTTAAAGAGGCTGATTTCGCAATACCATCCATCCTAGATCAATTTTATTTTTTCAACTTTACTAGAGAAAAATAAATAAATATGGCGAGAATATTTAAAAAAAACTTGTAGATGCACATCATACAACTTTCTATTACCTTAAATGAAAGTTGTGTATGAGCTTGTCTCGCCAGATTTTTGTGCTAGCATATATTTTAGATTCCACCTATATATATTAGAATTCAAGATAGCAAATTTATCAACGATTCGATCCTAGATCCTCTTCAGGCTTGTGAATTAATCCAAAAAAGTTTAAACTTATATTTCTCATATTGTATTAGTAATGATTAATTTTTCTCTTTGAAGTTCTTGACACCTTATGCAATAGCTATGATAAATATAAACTTTAGTGGTTGAGTTAGTGGCTGTAGATATTGCAATGTTGGGTAGCGAGGATGCAGCCAAAGAGGTTTTGGACCAAAGAAAAACAACAATTCCAATTGATCAATTGGAATTGTTGTTTTTCTTTGGTCCAAAACCTCTTTGGCTGCATCCTCGCTACCCAACATTGCAATATAAACTTTATTTTTTTGATGATCGAAACGTCACTTTTGTTTTTATTAAATAAAATTGGCAGTAAACAAAATTTCCATTTTTGTTAATTTCTTGCTAGGAGATTCAAATTTTTTTTTAAGGTCTTTTTCGGGATCTGATGACATTTAGACCACATTCCTTTTTATGCCAAATTATTGGTAGCCAATTCATTTGAAATAAATTTTTCTCGCTTGGGACGGGAAACTAACCCGAGACTCCAGCCATGAGAATCTTATTCTCTCAGAGTCACCGGCATTCAATTTATTAAATTACAAAATAATAAAAAAATTTTCTTTAGCGAAGATGTTCGAAATATGATGTTTCCCTTTTGACGTGACAACGTCTTACAAATCATGTGTCTGTAGTGGCATGTTAGAGGGGCATGCACGAAAAAGTTTATTAGCTTGAATAACTCCTCTGTCTTAAGAGGTATAATTATGAGAAATATACGGTTAGAAAGAATGGGTTTTTTATGATTAGACTGGAAAATATAATTTTTTTGAAAAAAAAAAAAAAATCAATAATAATTTTTAAGGTTCCATTTCTTTTTAAATGACGACAATTTTGGCCTTGATTTCAGAATTATGTTAATTCAAACGATTACACGTGCCACTGATATGGATTTCTTTTCTCTATTAAAACCCATTAAAGTGCGGACTAAAAACGCTTGTTTTTATTCAAATATCGTTAGTTATTTTATTTAATTGTAAAAATTTAAACCATCTCGGAATAAATGGCAGGAATGGTAGTTCTTGTTTGCTGGATGATAGGCAACCAAATAACAACAATTTGAATGAATCATTCTAATCGAGAGATTTGCTGTAATATCATCTTGTATTGAAACAATACTCAGTCCTGAGGAAGTAGGCGATTAGCACCCGAAACGTCGACGAGCAGATTGAAATAAAATTGTGTTTTATTTCTAATCCCGGCTGCCTCCCCAGCATCAATAATATACACAATCTCCAGCCAAAGAAAATTATATCATTTTTTAATCAGTCCTAAAAAATGAGAATCTTTTTTGAGAGAATTTTTTTTTTTTTTAAGTTACCTGAGGGAGGAAGAATTCTTCGACGTCAAAAGGTTCCATCTGGAGCCACGAGTAGAGAATCATCCTGGTCCTTGAGTCGAAGACAGACAAATTTTAAGTTTTTTTTTTTGTAATTTATTAATTGAAAAGAAGCAATTTTACAGACAATTTTAATAAGTAGCCTAGGTGTTTATTTCTAAAAAAAGAAATGTCAATAGAACCACTGAAACGTTGAATAACACTTAGCATTATGTAAATTTGATATTTTATAATTTCTCTGAACCTAAGAGAGTTAGGTGTCAGGGGTTCGCGTCCCGTCTCAAGGGGCAAAAATTTAATGAATTAGCTACCAATTGTTTGAAATAAATAAGAACGAGGACTAAAATAAATAAATAAAATTCTCTTTCATTTCCCTTGAAGGGATATCAATTCCCTTCCCAAACAGTTAAAATTTTTCAGAGTCAGCCTAGACAAGGAAAGTTCGTAGTTTATTGAAAAACAAAAAATTCTCTTTATAAATCAACTAGAAAATTTTGAAAAAATATTCATTTATTATATCGTACAAGTTCTCAAGTTTTTTGTTTAATTAGGAACAAAATTCCTGTAAAATACTTCAGAACAGCACGCCCTAATCCCTAAAAGGCAGCAAATTTTGAACCAAAAAATTTAATTTTTAAAGAAATGTTTGTTTGATGGGGCATAAGAACTTTTCCCCGAGGAGGGCAATCAAATAAAACGACTGGGCTCTCATCAAAATCCATTAATAAACTTGATTTTATTAGATCCACTCGTTATATTTTATATCTTATCAGATATTTTTTCAATTTTATAAAACTATAATAAGAGCCATTGAAGATGTTCCTAATCAGAATCGAAACAGCAAAAAATTAATGAATAAAACTTTTTCTTTTACACCCGAAAAAAATTAATATTATTTTTCTAATTTCAACCCCTCCGCCTTCTAAAGTAGACCTTCTTGAACTTTATCTTATGACAATTCCCTTGAACTCTAAATAATTTTCAACTCCCGAAGTAGTAATATCTACTAAAATATACATTATTATAGTCAGGGCCGCAAACCGAAAGAGACTGGAAGGGGATAAATTCACAGGCCCGGGTCATGGAGCTCAAACTCTAAAATCCTAATAAAAAAATATGGTGTGACTGGTCGCACAGCACACAACTTTTACCTTTGGCAATCAAAAGTTGAGTTCTGTGCTTGTCACAGCAAAATTTTTGTGTCGAAAAATATTTAGGCTGAACGGACACCAAGTGAACAAAACACTCTTGGACAAAACGTTTTGTCCAAGAGCAAAACGTTTTGCTCAATGCCAACGCACACCGATTAGGCAAATTGTTTTGCCATTGGACAAAATGTTTTGTCATTGAGCATTTTTGCCTAATCGTTGTGCGTTGGCAATTTTCGCTCAATGGCAGAACATTTTGTCCAATGCCAACGCACACCGATTTAGCAAAAAAACATTTTGTTCAATGATGTCGAATCATGCTCAATATTTTTGCCTCCTTGGTGTGCGTTGACCCATAGAAAAGCATTGAAAAAACAGTTTTAGGCACAATTAGTCAAAAACGTCTTGTTCGAAAACGTGTGCGTTCACCATTAGTTTCCGACAGTACATTTGAATTCAATATGTAAAATTTATAAACAGAAAAAAAATTTATATTTTGTTATCATGGCAACCTTTTCTCCTATCTTTCCTATGAAATACAAGAGTAAAGTGTGCTTCAAAAGATTTCAAAGGCAAAATGAGAACTTAAAGAGTATCTAAAAAATAATTTATTTTTGAATTTTAATCAAAATCGTTGGAGCAAATTTTGAGAAAATTGAAAAAAAAAAAAAAAAAACTGAAAGAATGTATTAGTAAAGCTTCGTGTCACAAACCATGTGGGTACCTGACTTAAATTTAAAATTTCAACCTCCTAGCTCTTTTCGTTCTTGTGATATTTCGTTCAGAGACAGACAGATCAGACGAAAACCACTTTTTTTGGATTCAGGGGACCTCAAAACGTGTATATCCATCAAAATCTCTCGACATCGAATTTTTGATATGAATTCAATACTTTCTTTCTATATATGTAAGAGAAAGTAAAAATAATAGATTCCCTTTCCCCCATCCTTGTGTAGATAGCTTCTTTTTTTTAGTTAAATATTTTCGAGTTATATATTTGAATTAGATATTAGTATTCAAAACATCTCGATTCTTTTTCGGACTTTTTTTTTAATTTAAGGTCTTTTTCGACATCGGATAGGCCCCGTCTTAGTATAACAATTATATTAATTGGACCCTGTTATGCATTAGTGTGTCAAGCGCCAAAAAAAATTAAAAATTGAGTTAAGCACGGAATATTGTTTCAAATGCTATAATTAATAGTATTTTTTATGAAATATGTCCTAAAAAATTTATATTTAATGTTACTTGCACAATTGGCAAAAAAAAAATTATATATAATTCAATCAAAACAAAAAACTTTAATGTTAATTTTCTCAAAACTCGGTAGCTGGCGCTTGACACACTTTTGCGTAACAGGGTCCAAGTAGCCCTAGGTCTAAATCGTTCCTGATTGATGAATTGTTCTTAAGTGTGTCGGAAGATCAAAAGAGAGAGAAAAAAGAATTTTCTAAGAGCTAAACTTTATTCAACGTGAAATTTCAGTATCCATCGGCATCTTTTTTTTTTTAAGAATATTTTAAAAGAATTTTTAATTCCATTGAAGGTGTTTTATTATTTATTAAAGACATGTTTATAATTTTAGACACATAGGTAATTAAAAGACGGTCAAGTTACGATTTCCCTAAAGTACAGTTGTGCATGCTGCTTGCTTGCTCTCTTTTGTTTTAATTAAACACCACACACACACACACACACACACACTCACATATACTTTTAATATAAGAAAACTTTCTATTAAATATTTTACACTTTTTTTTTTTAATTTATTATATTACATAAATAATAATTAGAAATCGCGCAAATGATTTCATTTCGTTATTGAAAATTAAATCATCATCGTGCGAAAAAGAAGAAGAAGAAGAAGAGGGAATTTTAAAGCATGCAATTATCAAAAAAAAAAAAGTGAAAATTTAAATGAGTGATAATTGCGAATAATTAAATTAAGAATGAACCTTTTTTAGAGTCAATTCGAGAGAGGAGGAATTTTATATTACTACTTTGAATTAATTTTCCATTTATTGAAAATGAGTTATTCAATTTTTATGTTCCGGTCGGGTGGATTATAGGCACTCAAAAATCCCTATCATTTCATACTTTCTATGTATTATGAGCGGAAAATGTTAAAAAAATCCTTTCTATTTAATATTCATTATTTTTGGTTTATTTCTTTAATTATAAAAAATTCTGTCATTCAGTAGTCAAAAACTTATTCCACATTAGTATTATTTTTATTTTTAGATGAAATCCTTAATTTGTCATTATATTTGTATATACTCAATCTTTTATTATCATTTGGTGTTAGTTGGGAGTTAATAATGAAAGAATCTTTATTTAAACTGCTACAGCTACACTCGTCGGCACAGGATTTAGGTGTGTTTATGGTTAATTTAAAAAATCTTTAAGTATTTTTAAATATACGTTTAATTTTCAGGTCTAGTGTAGCTGTGGCAGTTTAAATAAAGGTAAATAAAAAAAAAAAAACTCGTCTCAGAATTGAATAAAGATCAATGAAAGAATGTTAAAAAAAGAGGCTTGTTTTTTTGGCTGCTCCTGCCTTTTTCCCGTTATACTAATTTATTTAAATCATTATTTGACTAAAATTTAAGTCCATAAGTTCGTCTGTCGTTCTGTCTGTTTGTAACTCATAGACTACTGAAAGAATTAAGATACAGCTTTTTTATATATAGATAATTTTAGGGCGGCCTTCAACGGGCTATGCAGTTAGTAAATCATAAATGAAAGATCGATATTATTTAAAATGTGTCAGTTCTGTTCATTCAGGTATTTTTCAAAATTTCACTTTAGATTATTTCCTCTAATAAGCCTGAAAAGTTTTTGTCTAGTACCAGTGGCTTATGTAAAAAAATATATTAAAATTATTTTCCATAAATGTTTGGCTAAAGAATCTTGTGCTTCTGGCTCCAAAAACTCTAAATATTGCAATATCTTATGAAAGAAAAATATTTCCATGACATTTTTCCCTCTTTGGTTCCTTTTGGATTCTACTTTAAATTGCATTATGAAAAGAAAATAATTTAAAATTATTTCATAAATCCTGTATTTTTCTTAACCTATATTTTGATTTAAAATGAAAATTTTTATTTGAGGGGCATTTATGGACGGGCCCGGAGACTGGCTCTCGGCGGCCTTTTAATTTTCTTATATATATTATTATATGTTGGAGAAAATCATCTAAATGAATAATTTATCTGTTATATATTTCAGCAAGCTTATTCATTTATAATTAAAGAAGGAATGATGATATGAATGGAATTTAGAGAAATTTTTTACTACTAATCAATTCCGTAATACAATATTATTATAATACTGTATTATATCAGTAAAGAAAAAGAAAGGAAGAAGAGTAACGCTACGTTTCCTTTATGCTTCGATAATTCTCAAATGATAGCACTTAATTAACCAAAATTTTGAACATTTTTATAATCTTTTCTTTTGAATTTAGGCATAATTTTTTTTTTTATTAATATATTAAAAAATCTGGTGTGAAAGCACAGAACACAACTTCCTTCGGTAATCGTAAGTTGTGTTCTGTGCTGTCACACCAGATTTTTCGAGTCGACATATAAGCTCAATTCCTTCATGCTTAAAATTGAACACACACACACCCATAAAGCTAACCACACACCCACCGACCCACAGACAGACCATGCCGCGAAAACCATTTTTTTTGGACTCAGGAGACCTCAAAACGTGTATATCCGTCAAAATCTCGACATCGAATTTTTGACATGAATCCAATACTTTCTCACTATAGCTATATATATTACATAGGTAAGAGAAAGTAATAAAATTTCTAATGAATTTGATTCATTAACAATAAAACCGCGTCACAAAATTTACAAATTTAGCTGAGCCTCATGAAATTAAAATGGAAAAGAATTTTAAGAAGTTAATTAGCTGAATGGATTAGAGCTAAGGATCTTTTAATCCTGAGTCCAAATTCTGATCCAATTTATCGCAATAAAAAGATCCAATCCAATCAATGGGTTTTTCCTCTGTGGGAGGAAGCGGCAAATCCCCCCCCCCCCTTCCCGATAACTTCCCAAAAGTTACTCTTCTGATTAATCACAAAGTGTCAGTACATGGACACGTTTATAATTTAAAATTTAATACTCCTATAAATTTTTTTTGCCACTTTACTAAAATACGTTATAATTTAAAAGTCAAATCGTATTTATTTAACCCTAAGAACGATTTATCACAATTTATACATATATTATTTCCATTTGTTCATTTTGATAATTTATTCCTAACAACAAAGACGTGTGTGTGTGTGTGTATTTTGATAAGGTATACAATACTTTAATGTATTTGTACTTTATTAAAGCAACTTCTGGCTTTTAACGTGCCACCATTTGAAATTCACTCACTTTCTTGACACTTGGAAAATTTCTCAAATAATTAGGGAAATTTTGAGCGACGTTTTCTTTATTCCTCTCTCATTTGAAATAATAAATCTTAGCAATGATGATGATGATGATGACGGTGGTGGTAGAAACCCCTTGAGGAATTAAATAATCCCTTTTCCTCCGGTATTATTATTTAACCATTCACAAAAAAAAAAAAAAAAGAAAATCAATGACTATGAAAATAGAAGAGGAAATATTTTAACATTAATAGAATTTTATATAAAGCGAAAAAGAAGAAGATGAAGTGAAGTAAAGTAAATTTAAAAAGGGAAGAAAGCGAGAAGGAAAAAACCTTTTGCATACTATTGTTCTTTTAATCCCTGATCGTTAATAAGAATTAATCTTGAAAGTCAAAAATGCAAAAATATTTATTTAAGAATATGAAAATATTTTTTAGCTTCTTTTAATTATTAATTTTTAGAGTGACCAAACAATGTAGTAAGTGGTATGATCTCTATTTATTTATTTTTAAAGTGGAACTTTTATTTGATCGCCTCAAATTTTTTCGCTCTTCTATGTCGCGTTACAAGCCGTGACGTCGAAGACCGTGATGCTACAAGCCATGACGACAAAAATAGGAAAGTTGAAATTTAATATATATGACGAATTATAAAAAAAATAATTGTGAGATTTAATTATTCAACTTTTAAATTAATAAAATATAATTTTTAAAATAATTTAAAATGATTCAAATCTTCAATTACTAAATAAATATTGTTCTCAGTTTTTAACATGCGTCTATTGATTTCCCATTCTTCCAATTATTAAATTAAGATTAAAAACGCGATTTTTTGAATAATTTTCTGACAATTTTCATTTAAAAGCCTACGATCCGAAAAAAAAGTTTCACTTGCATCGTGGTTTCATAAATTACACAATGATTTTTGTTGATGAGTGAATTTTAGTTGGAATAGTATAAGACTATAAACCGGAAGGGAAGCAGTCAACATATGCATTGAGATAAAAAAGTTTATTTTTTTATTAATTTTCTCTTGACTGTCTTAATTATAGGGTCTACTAAAACAAAAACTATTTGTACAGTTGGAATTTGGTTAAGCCTTTCCGGTTCTAAATTCAAAGAGAACCACGAATTGATATCAATATTTAGAAAGAGAATCAATTTCAGAAAAATGTTTGCTCTTTTTATTTAGGTAGTGGTAAATAAATTTTAATAATTAGGTAGAACTACCGATCTGTGTTCGCGATTTGTCACAGAATTGTTTAATTCATAAAATGTTACATATGAAATTATTTATTGGGCCTATTAACTCTTGCTTACTACCAACCCCCCCCCCTTTCCCCGTGGCTGAGATGTTAGAGGTGTTGGCAAATTGATAGTCTTAAAGCCACGGAGTGCGGACAGTCCGATGAATATTTATTATATTTAAATCATTTGGATTCCAAATGGTATAAATAAATGTGCCTGGACCTTCTAATATATCGTATCTAAAAATAATTTGTGCATCGGTAAGGTCGTCGTCTGAATGGCCTAAGATGCCGAAAAAACTTATTCAAAAAGTAAAAAATCAACTCCTATTCAAAGAATATCTAATTTCTTCACGACTATGACGTTCGAGGTACGAGTCTTGTCTCGATAACAGACTTATAGATGTACCCAGAAGAGAGTATAGGGGTGCAAACTTTTTTTTTTAAACATTCACTCTTTTTTTTCCCATTCACACTCACATTCACACAGTCCTTTCGGCAACTTAGGCCATTTAAGACTTTTACGATATCCGTTAATTATTAAAATATCTATTTGGGGCCCAGGCATTTCTATTTAAGCCATTTGGTATCCAAATGACTTAAATAAAATAATCGGACTGTCTGGGGTCCGAACCCGCGACGTCCGGTATAGAAGGGTGCAAACTCCTCTCTCCATGGGATCTGAACCAAGGCTAGATGTGTTATAAGAAAAATAGAAAATCCCGAATAAAAATTTGTCACGAAAATCTTACCGCAGCTAGTCTGGATAGTGAACTTTTAGGGACACACAGAGATATACACTGATATACAGTGTATATCTGTGTATCTCTAAAAGTTCACTATGCAGACTAGCTACGGGCGTGTGGAGCCCTCGAACAATTTTACTCGGGATAAAATAAATTTTTTAGTATAAAAAAATCTTGTTGGACGACCCGGCAAGAAGAAATCAAGTCAGTGATACAAGCAATTGTCTATATAATATATTCGAAAATCTAAAGGCCAAAGTAAAAAGATCAAATTAAAATAAATAAAATTAAAAATCTTTAAATTGTAAGTTTAGATAGCTCAGGGGCCCACATGTTGTGGGTACGTAATTGGAGACCACGAGCTACCCTAGCTGGGACTGGCAGTCCTATTCTTTGTACATGTCTGTCCCTTCTTTTTAATATTTTCAACAGGCGTCAGACCGTGCGACGGGCCTGTTCTATTTCTTCCAAAACTTTCTTCCAAAAATCCAAAACACATTCTGCCGACCCCGAATGAGGCTAGGAAAGAATAAGAAATTGTAAGTTTAGATACCAAAAGTGAACTATTAGTTAGTATTCAAAAAAAATATTTTTAAATCAAATCAAATGGTCCCCAAAAAATGTTAGATTTTATAACTCAGAATCCACCGAAAAAGGAGGAAATTTTTTACGGGTTTTTAGATCAAACAGATCCTAAGAAGAATGCAAAATTTGGAATGAATAGGCCGGCAGGGGGAAAAAGGCCGCCAATATTTAATGAAAATCACGATTTTCTCAGCATCCCGTAAATCAAAATTTTTGAAATTTAGTAACAATAGAATCATTGCCCTTATTAATTTTTTAGAGGGGAAGGAGAGATCATTATAGGTCCTACCACCCCTTCCTGGACCCCCTCTACAAATTCTACTTGTATTTGCCTATTTCTCTTTTAATCTTGACTAAAGGAATATAAAAGGCTAAGTCGTGAGAATGTTTCATTAGAAAAAAAATTAAAAAACTTTATTATGCTGCATAATTTATTTTATAGAAATTACGTCTAATCAGTTCAAGAAATAAAACTCGTTTATCTATAGAATCATGACTCTGACGCCAACTAAATTAATTTTGCGCCTTCTCGCGTGACAATTTTCATCCCCTTTACGAGGGCTGGCTGGCTGGCTGTTATGATAATCTATAAATGGTCGGGTTCAGCACTAAATAGAGAACAACTGTGCCAGTTTTGATTAGCGCATCTTTTCTCGTTCTCTTTTTGAATTAATTAAGACATGTGCACATTTTTTTTCCCGCCCTTTTTGTCGTTTTTATTAATCAATTTTATTTTTATGTATGTAGGTATTTAAAATTTTTGGAAATTATTATTCGTCGAGCAATAAGAACTTAAAGAAGCTATAAAGTAAGTTATCTTGAGATGAAATGGAATTATTATCTTGGGTTTTTTTATTTTATTTTATTTTTTTTTTTTTAGGACTTGGTGTTGGTCACTTTTTTTTATCTTTTATTATTTTAAATATTTAATCCAACAAAAATACTTAAATTTTAAATATATATAAAAAAAATGTTTATTTTATGTGACATTAAAGGTTCAATTCAATTTTTTTTTTTTTTTAAATGTTTAATTGATTGAATGAAAACGTATGTACAATGAGAGTCAAAAGTTTTATTGCCATTTATTAATCTAAATGAATTTTAATATTTATTAACTTTCTTTAGAGTGAAAAGGTGAACTTGAACATAAGCTACAAAACTTTTGACAAATAGAGTATATATAAATATGGCTGAAAATATTTAATTGCATTAAAGAAATGTGACCATTTTGCGTATTTCAATTATTAGACTACTTACTTGGGATGTTTAAATAGGAATATAAAAGAAGGAATCGGCATAATACAATGAGTTCTTCATAACTGGGTGATTCATATTTTAAATATTCATTTGTTTTTAATTTCTCTTACTTATATATATGTTAATATATGTAGTGAGAAAATATTGGTTTCATGTCAAAAATTCGATGTCGAAATTTTGAGGTCCCCTGAATCCAAAAAAGTGGTTTTCGCGACATGGACTCTCTGTGTTCAATTTTAACCATGAAGGAATTAAACAACGAGATTGAAATTTTATATTAAAGTTAGACACCCCCCTGGGACGTGACACGAAGGTTTTGAACAAAATCGGCCAAAGAGTACTAATACTTTACTGATGTACTTTTTCAGTTTTTTTTCGATTTTCTTAAAAGTCGCTCTAACGATTTTGATTAAAATTCGTAAATCAATTATTTTTTAGAGATGCTCTTTCAAATGTATATTTTCACTTTGCTCTTAAAATTGTTTGAAGCACATTTTATTCTTGTACTTCATAGGAAGGATCGAAGAAATGGTTGCCATGGTAACAAAATATAAATATTTTTCCATGTTTATAAATGTTAAATCTTGAATTCTAATATATCGGCGGAAACTAGCTATATCTCGACACAAACAAATCTGGTGTGACTAGCACAGAACACAACTTTCGATTACCGAAGGTAAGACCAGTGTGCGACCAGTCACAGCAGATTTTTATCTCCTATAGCCAGCTTAAAGTTTTTAAATTTAAATAATAGTAAATCATGTTATTTGAGTGTGTTGATTTAATCTAAAATTAAATTCCTTCTTTTATTTTTTTTTTTGTTGCTATTTAGGGCCGGCAAGTGCTCAGAGACACAGACAGAAAAGCACTTTTCCGGTATCAAGAGAGATTTGTCAAAATCACGAGACACACAATTTACATGCTTACTCTTTACTAGGTGTATAAGAAGGTGAAAAGAATCTATAAATAGATTTCTATTTTATATTCCTTTCAAGTGTCAGTTATGCCTTGTGATAGGTTTGGATTATAAGATGCGAGTCAAAAATTTAATGTATAATTTATTCTTCTACCATATAGGTGGGAGTGTAATATTATATCTGTCCAAAAAAAAAAAAAATTATTCCTCTCCCTTCTTTGTTTTAGCTTTTGGAAAGCTTTATTTTGAAATAATCAGTCCGAAAGGATTATTATTAGAGTAGGATCTATTCGACCATCAGATGCAGCAGCATCTAAATGCTGAGGAGCATTCTTTTGCTTCTATTGATCTTTAATCGACCAAAAAAAAAGGAGTGAAACGTCATCCTTGATTATATTATTAATAGAGACTGATCTCTATTTCTTTCTTCCCGCATTTCCATACTGACAAATTCATTGTTAATATTGATAACCTTAAAAGCCAAGGGTTCGATTGACATTTTAATCCCATTCGATTAATATGATAGTTATAAAAAATATGCAAATAGAATTAGTACTATAGACGAACCAAAAAAATCTAAAAGATCTGGTGTGACTGACTGCCCAAGTAAAAATGATTAAATGATCGAGGGATACACACGCCCGCGCCAGGGACACTTCCGATCTAGTGTGTGTGTCCCTGGTGTGGACGTGTATATCCCTGTGTGTTCCTCATGGTTCACTATGCAGACCTGCTGCGGGCGTGTGTATCCCTCAATCATTTTTAATCATTTTTACTCGGGTGCACACAGCAAAAAGTTGGTAGCCTAAAGAAGTATACTGTGCTGCCGCACCAAATTTTTTTTAGTTCCCGATATTAAATCAGAAACTCAAAAGTTAAAATTTATAATCAAACAAAGGAATAATATATTTTGTTGCAATGGCAATCTTTTCTTTGGAGTATAAGAAATAAAGTTAAGAAGAAAGAGAGAAGAGATTTCAATTGAAATAGTTAGAGCGAATTTTGAGAAAAGGGAAAAAACTAAAAAAAAAAGAGCATCAGTAAAGAATTGGTATTCTATGGCCGATTTGATTCAAAATGCTCGTGTGGATGCTTAGGGGTACCTACATGGGCGTAATTAGAGAATTTAGCTGGGACGGCCATGGGACCAGCCATTCTCAAGACCAGCTACCTCTGGTGGGCCTGGAGAGCCCCATATTTTCTCAATTTTTCTTGGGGCAAGGAGCTTTCTGGGAGGGGGGGGGGGGCTCGAGCCTTCTGAGGGGGCCAGGACCCCTCCGGCACCCCCTAGTTACGCCCATGGGTACCTAACTTAAATATCAAATTTAGCTCTTATTTATTTTGTTCATAGAAAACTTACGATATCCACTTTTTATGAATTCAAGAGGCCTCAAAACCTGTATTTTCTTCAAAGTTTAAACATTAAATTTTTGTTACTTTCTTGACTTATCATTAATATAGGTAAAAGAAAGTAAAATGGATTTAAATAAACGCACCGTATTAACGAGAATCTCTGGGGTTGATATCTTTTATTTCCTTGTTTGTTATGCAAGATATATTGATATGCAGAAGGCACTCGAGCTATTAACCTAAATTTGACAATAATATTAAAATATACTCATTCTGTATAAATCTGTATAATTTGCAAAAGAAACTAGCAACACGACAAGAAGGTTTCCAAAATGTAACCCCCCTGGAAACTAACGAGGTATACCATCCAATTACTCTTCCGTTTTTAGGATGAAGACTTGATTGAACTCACAAGAAATGCCACCGAGGAACAATTCCTTTTTCAAATAGAAATAGACCTATACATAAATATAATAACCAAGAGGAGATAATATTTTTTCTTCTAGAGCATAATCTTTATATAGCCTATATATATAGCTTCTTAATTGAAAACTTGACTGAGACAAAAAGAGGGGGGAGGGGTTAAAATAAGAAGAAATATAAATTAATATGGACTTTTAGTTGGAGAAGTTTTGAAAATGAAGAACTAGTTTATTTACAGTCTTGAGCTAATATTCTTTTTCGTCAAATAGCTTTTAACAATATTAGGGAATCCATTTTTATTTTAAATTCAAATTTTGGGTTAATTTTTCTCTATATATATGTTAATATATATAGAAAGTATTGGCTTCATGTCAAAAATTCGATGTCGAGATTTTGATGGATATACACGTTTTGAGGTCCCCTGAATCCAAAAAAGTGGTTTTCGCGACATGGTCTGTCTGTCTCTGTGTGTGTGTGTCTGTGAACAAAATATCTCAAGAACGGAAAGAGCTAGAATGTTGAAATTTTATAGTTAGTTTTAAGTTAGGCACCTCCATGGGACGTGACACGAAGCTTTTGAACAAAATCGGCCAAAGAATACTAGTACTTTACTAATGCACTTTTTCAGTTTTTTTCGATTTTCTCTAAATTTGCTCCAACGAATTTTTTATAAATTGAAAAATCAATTATTTTTTAGATTTTCAATGAAATGTATATTCTCATTTTGTCATTGAACCATGGTATCAAAATATAAATATTTTTACATATAAATTTTACATCTTGAAAATTGAATGTGGCTCTCAGCCCTCGGGGCTTGGTGTAGAGGTTAGCGTGCTAACCTCGTATACCAAACGTCGCGGGTTCGGACCCCAGGCAGTCCGATGATTTTATTTAAGCCAATTGGATACCAAATGGCTTAAATAAGAATGCCTGGACCCCATATATGTATATTAAATCAATAACGGTTATCGTAAATGTCTTATATGGCCTAAGTTGCCGAAAAGACAGTGTGAATGTGTGGGTGAGTGTGAGGGTGAATGAGAAAAAAGTGTGAATGTTTTTAAAATAAAATAAAAAAAATCGAATGTACCGTACTGTCGGGAACTAAATACATGTCGACACAAAAAATCTGGTGAGACAAGCACAGTACACAACTTTCGATTACGGAAGGTAAGAGAAAGTTGTGTGCTGTGCGCCAGTCACACCAGATTTTTTTTAAATTTATTTTTGACTTTGCGAAGAAAAAAATAAGAATTTATTTAAATAAGGACTTTTTCATCAAATTACTTATATAAAAAAAAAAATAAAGCTCAAGATTTTATCGATGTAAATTTAAAGGTAAAATTATTAAAGCTGAAGGTGAAGTTTGTCAATATAAAATTCCTAACTTACATATTCATGGGGTTTTTATATAAAAAAAATTTTGTTAAGCGAAAAAGTATTTTATTGTTTGTTTTTGTATAGAATTTGGTTTGTTGTTGGAAATTTGGTAAAGATTTTTTGTTTAACATGATGGAAAAATTACTTCTTTCAGTGGGTATTCAGGGGGGGCCCGGGGCCGGCCCCCCCCCACCTTCTCCAAAACAAAATACCTAATGTTTTCCCTAATGATTTTTTTTTTTAAATAATAATTTTATTAACTCTCATAAATTCTAAAATCTAACAAAAAACTTATAAATAATTGAAAAAATCTCTAATATTTACGAATTTTATTTAAAATTATTTTTTATTTCAAGAAAAAAAAAAAAATTTTTATTTGATTTTTATTTATAATTATTATATTATCTAAAAAATTTCTCCACTTTAAGTTTCTTGAGAAGGTGGGGGGGGGTTCAAACTTTGCCCCCCCCAACAAATTCTCTACCTACTACTCTTTCAATTCAATTTCACTTTTAATTTCAATAACATTGACCAGATTTAAAGATTAAATTTTTAAATATAGAAACATTTTAAGAAATATATATTTAATAATCGAGACACTTGTATAATATTTATCATTCTCACTTATGAGGTCAATGAATAACTCAGCTATAAATATAATACAAAATAAATGTATTGTGCCTTTAAAACAACTTCGGGACATATAGGTCCATTAGTGTCATCTCAAATTGTTAAAAAATTTTCAATCTATTAATGTTTTATAATATGTATTTCTTGTGTAAGAAAAAATTTCCCGAAAAAAAAATCGGAGGCTTTAATTTTTTGGCTTCTCCTGTTCCCTTCCTTGAGTATAAATCAACAGCTACGTACTTCATTGGTAGGTAATACCATTACTATTGTTGTAACAATAAAGACGTTTGTTTCAAGATCCAAGGGTCCTTGCTGGGTGTCTGGCATAAAATTGGGTACAAATTAATTAAAGGGTTAACTAAATGTTGGTCTAAGAAAGGAAGTAAAAAAAAAGACGCAATTTAAACGTAACTAATATCAAAGGCTTTACATTTATATGCTAAATCTGTAAGCTTTTGATCAAAATCGACCAAAGAGTACTAGCAATTTACTGATGTACTTTTTCAGTTTTTTTTTTTTTTTTTCGATTTTCTCAAAATTCTCTCCAACGATTTTTTATTAAATCCATAAATCAATTATTTTTTAGATGCTCTTTAAAATGTATATTCTCATTTTGCCATTGAAATCTTCCGAAGACCACTTTACTCTTGTACTTCATAGGAAAGATAGGAGAAATGGTTGCCATGGTAACAGAATTTAAATAATTTTCTTTTTATAAATTTTACATCTTGAAATTCGAATGTACCTTACTGTCGGAAACTAAATATATGTCGACACAAAAAATCTGGTGTAACAAGCACAGAACACAACTTTCGAATACCGAAGGTAAGAGAAAGTTGTGTGCTGTGCGACAAGTCACACCAGATTTTTCACAATCAATCAAAAAAAAATTTGAAAAAGGTCTTTCGATATTTTTCAAAGATTGTTTGCTTTCCATTTGTTTGTTACCATCTCTCTACTTGAACATGCTTTATTTGTTTATATGCCAAAATGGATTGAGAAGCGCAGGAGGCGAAGGGGGGGGGGGGGGATTATAAAAGCAAATATGAACAACTGAATACACTAAAATAATATGATGGTCACATCTGATTAATGTAATTCATTTCCGCCACTCTGTATTGTATTATTAATTAGTTATTAATGCATGCCATTTGCTGATAGTGACGGGGACTTACCTAGGCACCCTCGACGATGACGTAAGGGGGGATTAAAAAAAAAGATATACACGAAATGGAGAAGAGGTAACTAATGAAAAAAAAAGTATTAGTTAAATTGGATAGATGCGTTCGGCGACGCGATGTCGCCACGACTGGCGCCGCAGGCGGCGTCCTGCCCGAAGGCACGTGCTGCCACCCACCCCTCCACTCCCTCCCCACCCTACCCCGATCTCGGAGGGGAAATAGCACCCACCTCTATACTCATCAAACACAGTCAATTGTAATCAAGAGTTGAGTGAATGAGTAACATTTTTATTTATTTTAAAATATATGGATATCACTTTTACTCTATAGTATATAAATACTGAGATCTTCATTTAAATAACAACAAATTTAGTAGTAATTTAAAAAGTTAAAAAAAGTATTTTAAACTTCACTAATTCGGGTCGTCGAAAGTTTTGTTGAAGAATAAAAATTTTAATAAATTATGCCGTTTAGAACAGTAGAAGTGTACTAGAGGTTTAAGATTCGCGTTCTGATTCAAGTAGTAAATATAGGGTAAGAGAAAGTAAAATCTAGTGTGACTGGGCGCACCAGATTTTTTGTGTCGACATATATTTAGTTTCCACCGATATATTAGAATTCAAGATATAAAATTTATAAACATGGGAAAATATTTATATTATGTTACCATGGCAACCATTTCTCTGAAGGAATTGGGCTTCGAGGTTGAAATTTTATTTTTAAGTTTTGTACCCTCCTGGACCGTGAAAATAAGCTTTTAAACAAAATCGGCCTGAGTATCAGTACTTTACTGATGTACTTTTTCAATTTCCTATGAAGTGCAGTGAGCGCCACAATTAATTCCCCACCTGATAGGTTTAGCCTTAAGTATATGGTGGGACATGGTGAAATAATTTTAAATTTTAAAAGGTAAAATAAAATCATCTGTACCAGATCTTACGTTTTACCTTTTCGGTCATTAAAATAATTTCACTATACACACAGCGGCTTAACTAGCCTTTCAGGGCGGAAGGGACGAAGTTCAACAGAGGCGCCGTTTTTCGACCGACCTTTTTTTTCTCCTGATTTGTGATATAAAATGAATTTATTATGAAATTTCAAAAAAAAAAAGCCGGAGATTTTGGGGGAAAGCCGGATGCGCGAGGGGCGGAGGGGGGGGGGCGAGCGCCACCTGGATACGCTACTGAATACACAATATACTTATGGCTTTAGCTATCAGGTGGGGACTTAATTGTGGCGCTCACACTGTACAAGAGTAAAGTGTGCTTCAAAAGATTTCAAGGACATAATGAGAATATACATTTTAAAGAGCAGTTGATTTATGAATTTTTAATCAAAATCGTTGGAGTGAATTTTGAGAAAATCGAAAAAAGTGCATCAGTAAAGTACTAGTACTTTTTGGCCGAATTTGTTCAAAAGCTTCCTGTCACGTCCCAGGGGAGTACCTAGCTTAAATATAAAATTTCAATCTTCTAGCTTTGGTCCTTGAGATATTTTGTTCACAGAAACACACAAACACAATGTCGCGAAAACCACTTTTTTTGATTCAGGGGACCTCAAAACGTGTATATCCATCAAAATCTCGACATCGAATTTTTGACATGACTGCAATACTTTCTCTCTCTATAAATTAACATATATAGAAGTAAGAGAAAGTAAAAAACAAAACTTTTTATAAAATAGACCTTATTTTCTACGGTGATCTGAAGTAGAGACATCCTGTCCTCATTCCCTCTGCTCGTGAATACATTTAATCAATTCTCAAAAAAAGGAGTTCATACATTTTATCTGCTTGAAATTCACACTTAAAATGTAATTGATAGTGAAAAAGTCTTTTCTTTAGGCGACACAAAGGCATAAAAGGGCGGCCGAAAGGGCTCTCGACCCTGCCTCTAATTAGAGCCAAAGAGTGAATGGCAAGGCAGCCTGGCAAGTGAATATGCAAGCATGCATGCATACTCGTACGCTTTCTAAAGCCAATTCACAATTTATTAATCATTTAAAGAGGTAATATATCTGGCTATAGTTTTCCTTGGGGATTATTAGCCATCATTTTGGCGAACGATATCTTGGGAGTTGTAACCCCTTTTGCTTGGTCTCAAATCAAAATTAAGTTTTTATTTCCTTAATAATTTAAACGTTGAATTGAATTAACCTCTCTAGAGGCATTTGCTAAGACATTTATCCTTGAATGAGTGATTTATATTCTTAACTCCTTAGAGAAACTCCAACCCTTTCTTTTATCATATATTCACTGAAAGATATAAATTTCTTATTGGATTAAACAAAAAAATTTTAAATAAAAGTTCAATAAGCCTCAGGAAAGTTATTTTTTATTTTTACTTTCTCTTACCTATATATTTATGTTTGTTAAGATGTATAGAAAGCATTGATTTCATGTCAAAAATTTGAAGTCGAGATTTTGATGGATATACCACTGGTACATGTTTTGATTCCAAAAATGTGGGTCCCAAAAATCTCGTCTGTGTGTCAGCGTGAGTTCAATTAAAAGCATGAAGGAATATAGCTATGAAGCTGAAATTTTATATTTATAATAGGAACCGACCGAATATTCGGTTTCGGTTACGGTTTCGGCCAGTTTCGGCTAAAAATCATGGTTTCGGTCGTAGTTTCGGTTTCTGCCAAAAAGTAGCCGAAACTTTCGGCCGGTCGAAACCAGAGTCTGGAAAAATGGGATGAGACTCGCATGCAAAAAAAAGGTCAAATGATTTGCACTTGAGAGAGAAAAAAATTTAGTCTCCCTAAAAAAAAGGTAAAATGATTTTCATGGATGGGAAAAAAAATTCAAAAAAAAAAAAAGGTAAAATAAAAAAAATTTTATAGGAGATACAAGTTTCGGTTTCGGCCGAAACTAAGGTTGAGGCCGAATATTCGGTTTAGGTTTCGATTTCGGCAAAAAATCTTGTATCGGTCGGACCCTAATTTATAAGTTAGGCGCCCACCAAAGGCGTGAAAATAAGCTTTTGAACAAAATCGGCCACAGATTACTAGTACAATAAAAGGCGGAAGGAGCGGGCAGCCAGGTAGTTAGTCTCCACAAAACAGGGGCGTAAATCAGGGAGGCGCAGATATCCCGGCGCAAAAAATTATCCGCACGGCAGAAAAAATTTCGTGCCCCTAAAAAAAGGTAAAATTTTGCACGTGCCGGAACAATTCGGTTCCGCAAAAAAAAATTCGTTTCGGGCCCCGAAAAAATTTTTATATATTCCCCCTCCAGGAGGGGGCGTCATTCTTGTTCCTGCGGGGGGCGCCAGTCAATTTAGTTACGCATCTGCCACAAAATTAAACTCTTTTTTTTTTCTTTTTGGTATGGGTGCATAATGGCCGAAGACCTACCTATAATGACCACTGGTCACATGCAGCCAAGAAAAAAAGGAGAAACAAAAGGGGAACTCAACTGCGGGAACTGAGAAGATGCCACTGGTCACATGCAGCCAAGAAAAAAGGAGAAACAAAAGGGGAACTCAACTGCGGGAACTGAGAAGATGCCTGTTGAGGTTAGACTTGAAAGTCTGAAGATTGTAGATTTTTGGGAGGATAGAAGCAGGGAGCTTGTTCCAATCACGGGAGGTCATGGGGACAAAGGAAGATTGCAATTGACTAGTTCTATTAGTATTAGCATAGGGATCCTGGGACGATGCATCTCTTGTGTTCCGTGACTATGTTGCATTGGGTGGGATAAGTGATTTTAATTCGGCTGAGCATTGACCATGATAGTACCCTATAGAAAAGAGAGAGTGCAGACACGCTTCTTCTATGATCTAGTGACTGTAGGGTTGCGGTGAGGGTAGAATCACCTATCAGTCTAATTGCACGCCTCTCTATGGGCTCCAAGGAGGAGAGTTGTATTTTCTGTTGAAAAATATCATTCTCCTTATGCCCTGAACTGGGTAAGAGCGTAATTCAAATTTTTCAGTTCGAAAAGTTGCCGCACGAAAAGTATTTAACATTGACAATGACAATGAAATGTTTTTTGGCTCTCCTGAAAAATAAACAAACATGGAGTTAGGCACTTTGCTAATTAGAACGTCGATATATAGGTAAGAGAAAGTAAAAAATCGCTGAAATCATTAATAGTTTGTTCAATAAAAATAAAGTTGATAGCAGGGAATTTTTTAAATAATTCTTCCTTAAACAATCGGAATGTCATTTTAAGAAATTAATGTTATACCGTGCATATTTATACGAAATAAATGGCGAAGGAGAAGGCACGTGCCTGGCTCAGGCTTGCAGCAAGCTGTCGTGCTCAAAGTCATTTAGCCTCATAATCAACTTTGACATGGCATTTTTTTTTTACTTCAAAACTTTTATTTTATTATTCATCTTTTTCTTTTATAAAAACTATTTTAAATTTTATCATTTCTAATTAAACTGATAAAGTTGTTATAAAGTTTGGTCAAAAAAAAAAAAATTTTAATTATTTATTACTTAAAATATATAAATTTTTTATTGTTTTCTAGCTGGTTACAACATGACATGGCCTTCAAAAATGTCTCTTCTTTTAAAAGAATAGATCAACTTTTTCAGATATTAAATTTCAAATTTTATTTTTATTTTTAATTAAAATTCAAAAATCAATTATTTATTAGATGCTCTTTAAAATGTATATTCTCATTTTGCCATTGAAATCTTCTGAAGATCACTTCACTCTTGTATTCCATAGAAAGATAGGAGAAATGGTTGCCATGGTAACAAAATATAAATATAATTTACATCTTGAAATTCAAGCCCATAGAGTCAATAGTCAAAGCAATCTACCTACAATTTCGCTAAATCTTCCAATGTCACGTTTTAGCAGTCTTGCTAACTTTTGCCTTAATTTTGTTTTACTTTTGTAGCTTTGACTTTATATTTTCATTTTTTGACATCTTGTTTTGTCTTTGTTTTGAGTGATCCTGTGCTAATTCTGACTTTATTTTGTTTGTACTTTAGTAGTCTTGCCTTTATATTGTTTAATATAACATTTTACTTCTTGGAAATATCTTCTTTTAGTTTTATTTTTATTTATATAATTTTTTTCTTATTATATCATTATTTTATAAGGTTTTGTATCATTTGTAACTTATGATGTTATTGTATAATGTTTAAATTTGTATTAGCCCACGGGGCTTGGAGTAGTTGGTAGCGTGTTTACCTTCTATACCGAACGTCGCGGGTTCGGATCCCAGGCAGTCCGATAATTTTATTTAAGGCATTTGGATACCAAATGGCTTAAATAAGAATGCCTGGACCTCCAATATGAACATTAATCAATAACCGGTATCGTTAAAAGTCTTAAATGGCCTAAGTTGCCGAAAAGACTGTGTGAATGTGTGTGAAAGAGAAAAAAAATGTGAATGTTTAAAAAAAAAAAAAATTGTATTTATATTGTTTTGTGTATATTCTATTTATAAATGTATTTTTGTAATCAGTTTTAGCCCAATGGCGGCTAGCCAGGAGGGCAGAATAAAAAAAAGAAATTCAAATGTACCATACTGTCGGGAACTAAATATATCTCAACACAAAAAAATCTGGTGTGTCAAGCACAGAACACAACTTTCGATTATCGAAGGTAAGAGTCACACCAGAATTTTTTTGTGTAAATGGTCCGGTTAAGAAAAAGAAAATTAGGCAACCTCGCTATAAAGTAATTTTGTAACTGTCAAACGAGGACTTTTAAAAATTACGCTGACTTTTAGTTGATTAAGTTTAATTGGAAGGAAATCTTCATATCGAATTAAATTATTTTTTAAATCCTTTTCAGCTACTGAGGCCATTTAGAGGTTTGACTTAATTAAATAAATGTTTGAATGCATAGTTATGGGGGACGTTCCACACGCTGATTGCTCAGGGTCACCAATCCCGAGTTTTCGTCGCCCTTAACCGCAACGACCGTGGTGACTGTTTCTCTTCTCCGTTGCCCCCCCCCCCCACCCTATTCGAATATTCAAATCTTGATATCCGATTTCCGAATCAGAAACTCCATTTCGTTTTTATTTATTCTTTCTGGAAATGGAGAGAAATAGAGGAAGGACGTCTTAAATATGTAAAATCTCAATAAATAAATTAATATAAACAGAACAAATTAATATCTAGATAAGAATAAAAAATAAGGAAATAATAATAGTAAAATGGAATAATTAATATTTTAAGACGTTGCTGTTAGCTCATTCTCTTGTCTGTGAATTGAATTGATAATAACTCTCTACTCTCTATTCTAAACAACATGGAGCATTCATTGTGTATAGCTAGCTAGCTCTATATATTATAATTCTAATATGGCCCAAGAACTGGCTAATTTTCATTGTGAAGAAGAAGAGATTGTTATTATGCGAGTTAATTGCATAAAGCAAGCAAAATCTCTTTTAAGGGGTTTTATGCTCATTTGGATTTGTTGAGATTAAAAAGTGTCTGTTTTGTAAGAGGCAGTCTCTCATAATAATGTTTATTTTCCATTATATGTACGGTATATTATAATTATATATATAGAAGAAAATAAATTTACCAACTATTAAAGCCTAAAGGTCAAATAGAGTTCTTTAACTTTGAAACTTTTTCAATAAATAAATAAAATAAAGCAATCTTTGTTTAAACCAAAGTGAGTAAACCCTAAAAATGTGATCATAATTGGCCAAACAACGCCAGAGACAGAAAAACTGAGATGAATCAACAATAAAAGCGTAAAAGTAAACGAATTAAAATAAATGTTATACCTTAGATCATTTACCAGGTATATTTGACAAAGACAAAATCTCTCAAGCCATTGTCTTTTTTTTGGAATGGGTGCATAAGGTCCGAAGACCTATAATGACCAGTGGTCACATGCAGCCAGGAAGGAAATAAAAACAAAAGGAGAAGCATAAAGGGGAAACTCAACTGCGGGAACTGAGAAGATGCCTGTTGAGGTTAGACTTGAAAGTCTGAAGATTGTAGGTTTTGGGGAAGATAGACGCAGGGAGTTTGTTCCAATCACGGGAGGTCATGGGGACAAAGGAAGATTGCAATTGACTAGTTCTGTTTGTCGTGATCTGAACAGCATAGGGATGCTGGGACGATGTCTCCCTTGTGTTCCGTGTATACAGGGTGTCCCAGGTGTCACGCACCCCATTGTTGGGATCGAAAGAGAAAAATATTCTGAGCCCAAAAATCCATGTTCGGAATTTTTTGATTAAGTAGTTAATTAGTAATTAATTAATAAAAGTGACCAATCAGGAGCGCGCTACAGAAGAATAGAAAATAAGTGGGATAGTAGTAGATAAATGACAGAGAAGATTCACGTAAATTGTTTTGGTTAATTAATAAGTTTTTTATTTTTTTATTTCAATACGGTAATAATTATTATTATTTTAATAATTAACCAAAAGAATTCGTCTGAGCTTTCTTGTCATTAATCCTATCATTAATTGTTGTATTTCAAAAATTATTATTATTACTTCATTCATTAACCAAAAAAATTCAGCTGAAACTTCTCTGTCATTTATTTTGAGATTATTATTTTTGTACTTTAATAATAATTATTATTTTATTAATTAACCAAAACAATTTACGTGAAGCTTCTCTGTTATTTATCTACTACTATCCCACTTATTTTCTATTCTTCTGTAGCCTCCTGATTGGTCACTTTTATTAATTAATTACTAATTAACTACTTAATCAAAAAATTCCAAACATGGATTTTTGGGCTCAGAATATTTTTCCCAACAATGGGATGCGTGACACCTGGGACACCCGGTATGTTGCATTGGGTGGGATAACAAATTCATTGTATCTTGTATTTAGATACTTTTTTTTAGTATCTTGCCCAACTCTGGTTACATACCACTCTATGCGTAATTTAAAAATTTGCGGGATCCATGTTTTTAGGGACTAACAAAAAATTTATCAAAATTTTGACATAGATTTCGCAATCTTTCTCTCTGTATATTAGAAAGTAAAATTAACTTTCATTTAATAAAAAAACTCTCAAAATTCTTTTTCATATCCTGTATTTTTATAGAGCATTCAAAATTATTAATTATAAATAATTACTTCAAAAGTTTCAATCAGGTGAGTAGAATAGAAAAAAAAATCGCAATAAAAAAAAAAAAACTTTAAATAAAATATTCAGTCATAAAATCAAGAGCGGAAAAAACATGTCCTAAGAAAGAGAGAGCTTTCGGAGAGGTTTTATCGCTGGTCCATCTCGAAGGGATATTGGATGCGAAGTTGAATTCCTGGAACAGGCATTAGATATCGATAAGACATTTATCATCGAGGCTGTCCTTCATTTTCCGCTGCCATTCCGATATCAGTCAAGGGATGTACTTGTGTAAGTAAGAATATCCTTCTCTCTTAGGCTTATACATATTTTATAAGCCCACTCAAGGCATATGTCAACAAATATTTTTTTCCATGCCTGATTTCTTTATTCACTTATATTCAGGTCGTCTTTTTTTTATTTTCCCTCTGATTGATTCAGGAAATAAAATTAACCAAGCGAGAAGAGCTGTCTTCTCTCGTTTCTATTTTCAATACGTGAAATAGAATTTTTTCAAATTTTGTTCTAACGTAAAAAAAAGTAGGAATTAAATTATTTTTTTTATTTTCTCTTATATAATAGTTATGTAATAAATAGAAAAGATTCTGATTGTGTTAAAAATGTAATTTTGATAGAAATATACGCTTTGAGCGATCCTGATTCTAAATATGGTCGCACAGCACACAACTGGCCGAAGGGTAAGAGAAAGTTGTGTACTGTGCTCGTCACACCAGATTTTTTGAGTCGACATATATTTAGGTTCCGACAGTAACTTACGGTACATTTGAATTCAAGATGTAAAATTTATAAACACTGGGAAATATTATTTTTGTTACCATTGAAACCAATTCTCCTATCTTTCCTATGAGGTACAAGAGTAAAGTGGGCTTAAAAATATTTCAATGGCAAAATGAGAATATACATTTTAAAGAGCATCTAAAAAATAATTAATTTTTTTATTTTAAGCAAAATCGTTGGAGCGAATTTTGAGAAAAACTGAAAAAGTACATCAGTAAAGTACTAGTACTTTTTGGCCGATTTCGATCAAAAGCTTCGTGTCATGTGTCAGAGGGGTACCTAATTTAAATTCCTACCTCTTTTCGTTCTTGACATATTTTGATCACAAACAAAAAGTTTAATTTGATTCCTTAAAAGCTAATTTAGAAGCCAACGAAACTTTTTCATATTCCCTCGCTCTCTTAAAGCCTTGAAAATAGTTAAGAAAATCGACACGGAAGGCAGCACTTGCTTAGTTCGCCTTGGAATTATGCAAAACTCTTTTCAACAAAGAACAAAGTCATGCCTATCTAAAAGGGATTCTGCTTGCTTTTTACTTTCTCTTACCTCTATATATGTTAATATAGAGAGAGAGAAAGTATTGGATTCATGTCAAAAGTTCGATGTCGAGATTTTGATGGATATACACGTTTTGAGGTCCCCTGAAACCAAAAAAGTGGTTTTCGCGACATGGTCTGTGTGTCTGTCTGTCTATCTGGGTTCAATTTAAAGCATGAAGGAATTGAGCTAGGAGGTTGAAATTTTATATTTAAGTTAGGCACCCGCCTGAGGCGTGAAAATAAGCTTTTTGCCAAAATCAGCCAAAAAGTACTAGTACTTTACTGATGTATTTTTTCAGTTTTTTCCATTTTCTCAAAACTCGCTCCAAGGATTTTTTTACTTTCTCTTACCTATGTATATATGTAATATATATATAGAGAGAAAGTATTGGATTCATGTCAAAAATTCGATGTCGAGATTTTGATGGATCTTCACGTTTTGAGGTCCCCTGAATCCAAAAAAGTGGTTTTCGCGACATGGTCTGTCTGTGTGTGTGTGGGTGTGTGGGTGTGTGTGTGGGTGTGTCTGTGTTCAATTTTAAGCATGAAGGAATTGAGCTATGAGGCTGAAATTTTATATTTAAGTTAAACACCCTCCTGGACCGGAAAAATAAGCTTTTAATCAAAATCGGCCAAAGAGTACTAGTACTTTACTGATGTACTTTTTCAGTTTTTTTCGATTTTCTCAAAATTTGCTCCAACGATTTTTTTTAAAATTCAAAAATCAATTATTTTTTAGATGCTCTTTAAAATGTATATTCTCATTTTGCGATTGAAATCTTCTGAAGACCACTTTACTCTTGTATTTCATAGGGAAGATAGGAGAAATGGTTGCCATGGTAACAAAATATAAATATTTTCCCATACTTATAAATTTTACATCTGAATTCAAATGTTCCGTACTGTCGGGAACTAAATATATGTCGACACAAAAAATCTGGTGTGACAAGCACAGAACACAACTTTCGATTACCGAAGGTAAGAGAAAGTTGTGTGCTGTGCGCCAGTCACACCAGATTTTTAAATTTATAAATCATTTATTTTTTAGATGCTCTTTAAAATGTATATTCTCATTTTGCCATTGAAATCTTCTGAAGACTACTTTACTCTTGTACTTCATAGAGAAGATAGGAGAAATGGTTGCCATGGTAACAATATACAGGACAAAGTTGTGAGCTGTGCGACCAGTCACACCAGATTTTTGTGCTAGGGATCAGGTTTTTGCATCCCGTCATATGCGATAAAAATTTATTCCAATTAAACTTCCTATGATGTCAAGAGTAAAGTTGTCTTCAGAAGATATTAATGGCAAAATTAGAATATACATTTTAAAGAGCATCTATTTAACAAAAGGTTTTTTCAATTTAATTAATTAATAATTGATTTTTGAATTTTAATCAAAATCGTTAGAGCGAATTTTGAGAAAATCGAAAAAAAAACTGAAAAAGTGCATCAGTAAAGTACTAGTAAATAAATTTTTATCGCATATGACGGGATGCAAAAACTGATCCCTAGCACAAAAAGCAAGCAGAATCCCTTTTAGTTAGGCATGACTTTGTTCTTTGTTGAAAAGAGTTTTGCATAATTCCAAGGCGATCTAAGCAAGTGCTGCCTTTCGTGTCGAATTTCTTAACTATTTCCAAGTCTTTAAAAGAGCGAGGGAATATGAAAAAGTTTCGTTGGCTTCTAAATTAGCTTTCCCTAATGTTAACATTAATTAGGAATCAAAAAATTGATAAAAATACTTTAATAATAATAAGCATAAACTTTCTTTCTATTAATATAAGCAAGTATTAAAAAAAAATATTTTAATCAAGACTTTCAAACAGATCATCAATGTATGCAAGTCATACATATTTGTAAAATTGTCAGGAATGTCTATCCCCGTTAATTTTACGTGATCCCAAGAAGCACATAAAGGCATCGAAACCTCAACCAATTTCTCCGCAAATGCAGCTAATCTGGTTTGATTTTGTAGGAGTTTTTGAAACCTACAAAAGTTGACATTTAATTACATATGGTTTTCCGGAGTTGAAACCTAGCGCAAATTGTTTTCTATGGCGGAAAATAGGAAATATTTAAAATTTTAAAGAAATCTTTGAAGGGAATTTTGAGAAAATTAGAAAAAACTAAAAAAAGTACACCAGTAAAGTACTAGTACCCGAATTTTCCCAAACATGAGACCTAGCACAATTTCATATTGGACCATAAATAGTATATATTTAAAATTTGAAAAAAATCTTTAGAGCCTTTTTCCGAGAACTCATATGTTTACATATAAACAAACGTACATTGCTAGTTTATTTAATAGTATAAGACAGGGCCGGAACTAGGAGATTTTTTAGGGGGGCAAAATTTAATTTGCCGCCCCCCCCCTCCTTAAAATTTTCTATACAAAATTCATATTATTTTACCTTTTTTTTTAGAAAATCTTTCTTTAATTGCCGCCCCCTGAAATCTGCCGCCCGGGGCAAATGCACCCACTGCCCCCCCCCCCCTAGATCCGGCCCTGGTATAAGATAAGATAATCAAAATTTCAATAGAATTCATAATCAATTAGGTAGAATGAATGAGCAAGCAGCTAGTTATATTTCAATTTATTAACAAACCAAGGTCGACGTTTTGGTTACATATGGGACCATCTTCAGGGCCGGGTTAATGTCTATCATTCACTCTCTGTCCATGGTATGATAATAATACAATTTGAGGCATTATCAACAAGTAAATATAAACAAATGAAATTCAATTGTTTATATTTACATGTTTTTTAATGACACCTGTATGATTTTGATTTGATTTTTCTTTCCAAAATTTACGAAAAATGTCGTTTTCTTTTGTGATTATTTCAAAAACTATTCAGTTTTCGGAAAAATATCAAATAATAAAAACTTTTTAAAATTGAGTTTTTTATCATAATATAACAAAGAAATTGAAAATTTCAAAATTTCTGAAAAAACTTATTAGGTAAAGTACTACTTCTAAGTGACGTATTTACTCCATCTCTCTCTATACGAGAAAGTAAAAGGGCAAATGAAAAGATTAGAATCGATGGGCTGTGAAATTAAATACAACTTTCTGCATCGCTGGCTTTTTATATATTTATTATAAAGTCAGATTCGTCCTAAAAAAAAAAAAAAAAATTGAATTAGTATTGACTCTAATCAGTTAATTATGAGAATATCAAGTTAGTGTACTATTTACCTTTCATTTGCGAGATTTTTTCTCTTCTCTCAAACAAATATTCACTAATTCCCACCGCGAAAGCGTGGAGGTCCTGGTTCGACTCCAGGGGGTGCAATTTTGCCCAATCTTAAGCACAAACATATCTCGCAAACTTGCTTTGATAGAAAAATTTCATCCTTTTCAAACAAGACTCTAACTAGCTTTACTCATAGAGCCATCTCAAACCCACCCTCAAAGATACACAAACATATCAGACTCCCGAATGCGCCAACAAAAGGCGTCTTTTCGCAAAACACAAGAACACTTGGAACCTGGGCTTCAATCTTTCAATCAAATCTGACCGCATCTCCTTATGAACCGTTCATGGAATAAATCAACGAGAATATCTTTCATTTTAGCTCTCCATATGGATCCTAAATTAAAAAGAACAAATCAAGGCGTCCTAACAAAACGAACTAGCTAAAAGATTAGAATAGACACCTGAAGCTAATAACAACAATTATCCAACAGAAGCCTAAAATGAAAGTATTCACGTTGATTTATCCACTATTGGATTCACGAAGAGGAGCTACAGGTTCAAAAAAAAATCCCTCTCGTTGGCATGGTGCACCCTCCACCCCTCTAGATTTAAATGTTTAAACTACATTTAAGGTGTGAAAATAAATTTTCTAAATTATAAATAACGAAAAGTGAATATAATTCAATTTGTATTCGTTTAGCAATCACACCTTAAGCCCTGGGTATATAGAAGATGATAATGAAATCCCGCGGTTAGAAATAGAGGCTCTTTCTCTCTCTATAATATCCTCAAAAGCTAATCTAATTTACCCCCTTTAATATTCTTGCACCATGCAAAAAAGAAATTAAAATAAGATCATTTATATATTTTTGGATTTATAAGGGTATGTTTAGTGTATAAAATATTCACCTCCTGAGGGAATGACGGTCGCTCGAAGCTGCTTGCCTGGCAATCGGAGAGCTGATCCATCGAAACTCCCTGGCACTCGTAGAGCTGATCGTTGATTGCACTAGTTGAACACTGAACATTGAACACAATTGCACTGGAGAAACGCAAACCTGCAAAAGAAAAATTGTTTAAGAATCTATTTCTTAAAGGTCTAGCAATCTAGTGAAAATAATTTTCCATTAGGATTTTATGAATTAAGTATAAAGGAGTACATCCCAGGGATTTATTTACACCGGCTTTTCCCTGTGCATGGCCCTGCCTATATTCGATATTAGACAGGGACCTAAGAAGGCCCGGGCCCCTCCGAAATTTTTCAAATCTATATATGAGTCGTCTATTTCCAAAAGTGTCTAGTTGCATCGCATTGGAATGTGGAAATAAAAAGAATAAGAATAAATACGTATTTAATAAAAATATAATTTAATAAATAAAATCAATTATATGAACTTACCAAATAAGAATCGAAAATTATTTTTTCGTCATTTTATAGATAGATTCAATTTTGGTTGGCAAGGTCAAAAAAATGTCACTATATATTTTCAATAATTTTTCCAGCCAAAAAAATATTCATCTCTAAAAAAAAAAGAAAAAATCATTAGAAATTTATTTTATTAAAGTGTAAAGCTGTTTTCAAATAGCCTTGTAGACTAACTAATATTACGTACGAAAGAATCCAGTTGGTTATGCCCTGAAGACCTCGACGATCTCAGTCCCCACTCCCGCCCTAACCATCTAAAACAAAAGAAAAATTAAATGATTAGTTTATATCATTGATTTTTTATGAAAAATATTGAAGATTTCATTAACTTACTCTGTAGACTGCTTCTTTCGGCTCAACGAGGGCTTCCCTAAAAACTAACCTAATCCCACACTATCTATGACCGTGGCGGCCATCTAAATCTAAAATGAAGATCCTCTTCTTTCTTAAGGCACACGCGAACGCGAGCACTCCCGGAAGGCAGGTAAGCCTTCAATCACTAAAAACGAAACGGAAAGAACGCGCCCGCAAACCCAAGGAAATAAAAAAGAAAAGAAAGACACACACACACACAGCTACATACTCAACTCACAGATCAATTAATCTCTGCCCACCTGCCTGATATCATTTACTAGCGAGCTAAAAAGAAGCAGAGGTAATTGATCTGATATTCATTCACGAGTTAGGAAGGAAGCCCGGCCAATACAATACTGAAGATCCCCCTTGATTGCTCATCTCAGAAACAGAATGTCGTTGTTCAAGATGCATGCTGAAAAAAAGAACCCTAAAAAGCTAACAACATCCTATACGAACTCCTAACATCTTGAACATTAACTCACTCTGTCCTGAAACAACCAAGGCCCAGAACTCAGCATTGACGGACAAAGAGCCTCGGAGAAAGAGAAAACACTCTTTCTCTCAAATGCGCGAAAGGGAAAAGCATACGATAGAGGAATTCTCCTAGTCCCCTTGGGCATTGGCCAAAGGCGAATTGAATCCTCACTGGGAGCCCTACCTAACTAAAGGGGAACAAGAACAACAACACCCTATGCCAGTATTGAGGAATCAACTCGCAATTGAACAACATCCAAGAGAACGTCAAAGAACTCGGACACAGAAGGCCTAAACCCCCAAAAATAAAATGCGTACCAATGCGTGAGCGTAGAGATTTTCTAATTGTTTAGCGCCCTCTATATAGAACCTATCTATTTTTAAATAATCTAATAAGTATTGCGTGTATTCTTAAACATTAAGATAGTAAACATAGAAAAAGAGGCCCTATTTAATATTACATACCCCATACACGCAAACTTAACTCCTAATAGCAACGAATAATAGCTAAAATAATAATACATGCACACTTGATTTGTCTCTTATGATGATGTTGATATCCATCGTTGGCTAATGAATGAACGAAAATACTGTGCATTATCCACCTTTTACCTTTTGCACATTGACCATTCATCCATTCATTAACTTGAGTTTTCCTGATGAAATCTTCATTGGGTAGTGAAAAATAAAAACATACTCTAATAATCTTTAAAAGATTCGAATGAAATGTTAAATCTATGATATCAAATGAATTTAGAAAAGATTTTTAAATAAAAAACTTTAAATAAAAAAAAAAAATTTAATTTTTGAATTTAAAAGGCAGGGACTCTGAAATGGGAGAATTAAATGTATTAATAACATCCTATCCATGAACGTATGTAATAATTTCTAAAAATATTTAGGCCGAATTGAGAATTAAAATAAATTTTGAAAATCCTAAATCTATCTCACTCTACGCTCACGGAAATGTTCATACAGACTTTAAATGTAGCTGCTGTACTCGATCAGCTGTAGTGGCTGCCTTGATGAGATCTCCCTGCATGTACACCCCGCTGGCGATGTCCTTTTAGAAGTTGCTCTGGAGAATGATGTCGATTCTCGAAGACGATTAGTCGACTGCTAAAACACAAAGAAAAAAATATAAATTAATTGTATATTTATTTTATTCGCTTCTAAGTCTAACTCTATTAATTTGAGATCTCAATGTGTTTTTTTTTTTTTGTGTTTGAGTTAATAATATATTGTATCTTGTATTATTTAACGTTTAATTAAATATATTTAGGTTATTAATTCTAGTCCCTTATTCCCACTTTCTCGCTTATTTGATATTAAATCCAAAACAAATTTCCAAATAGTTTTTACTTCATTTTGGGATCTTTTCCCATTTAATTCAAAATTTGTAGAACTCACATTAATTTTTTAATTAAAAAGAATAAATAAAAGATGATTTTTCTAATGGGAAAGGTAAGAAAATGAATTTATCAAAATTAATTAAAAATGTAGTTGAAAAAATAAATAAGTAAAAATAAATTATATATATATATATAGGTAGGAATAAATCCATCTTTTAATTAGATCACCTTGTCAATTTTTATATATATATATATATATTTTGGATCACAATGACATTTGTCATTATAAAAATTGTTTCTATTATATTTTATTTGTTAAACTTTGAGTAAAAAACCCTGGTTTAATTCTCTTCAGGGCAAATAATAAGTGTCTGTAACTAAATGGTACTTGAAAATCACACGATTAGATACTAAAAGTTGAACAAATAAAATAAAAGAGAAATTTTTTTATTATTTATTAATGATGAGAATCAGTGGGTTCCAATATATATATATAAATGGGGATATAAATTCATAAATGATTTTAATAAATCCATTCTCACTTCTTTCAAATTAGAAAATCATCTAAATATTCGTTTAATAATTTGAAAAAGAAGCTTAAAAAGGGGAAAAGATGAATATTATCTGATTCCAAAATGAAATCAAAACTATTTGAAAATTTATTTTTTGTGACGGAAACTGCCAAAGTGTATATATTATATATATATATATATATATATGATTTTGAAGGTTTACTTTCGATAAAATTGTTCTGTTATTCGGAACACAAAATAAATGCTTAATATTTATTTTGTGTTCCGAATAACAGAACAATTTTATCAAAAGTAAACCTTCAAAATCATATAACTTATATATTTATTTCTTGTACATAAAAGGAAAAAAATATTTAGGATTAGAACTGCATCACAATAAGACTTACTATAAATTAATAAATCATGCTATCTATTTAAATTACTTTTAATAGAATTTTTAATTAGCAAACGAGTGTAAAATGAATTATATTACAATTTTAATGCCTGTAATCTGTCAATCTGATTTTGAAAATTTGGAACACAGACTATATTTAAAATTCACTCACATTTAAGAAAATAATTGGAGAAATTAAAATAATGAAATATAATCAAGCATTTATCAAAGAATATAAATAAATAAGAAATATGAAAAGAGATGAAAGGTTAACTAGGCAACTCACATGCACATAAAATGATTTAATTTGTTAGAAATAAATATTAAATAATAAAATCATGCGAAATGGATTAATTATCAAAAGAAATAATTAAATTTACCTTCAAACTGTGCTAAAAAAAAAGGATGAGATGAGCATTCACTTGTTTAGGCGGGCACAAATTGACAGGTCAGAGAAGCTGCCAAAATGGACGACCAACTCTTTGACAATTAATCAGATTAAAAATTCCTAAGAGGGAAAAATTTTTTTTTATAAATTAAATTATTCTAACTTTAAAAAATAATTTAGAATAATTTTTTATATAAATTTTTATTTTTCTTTTAATTAATTTTTATTAAAAAAAAAAAAAAAATTAAATTCAGATGTCTGTTAAAAATTAGTATTTTCTTTTTACAAAGCAATATAATTATTTTAAAAACAAAATTAATTTTAAAAAATTCTTATATCTTTAATTTCAAAGTTAAAATAATTTATTATATTTTCCCATGTTTATAAATTTTACATCTTGAATAATATATCGTCGGAAACTAAATATATGTCGACACAAAAAATCTGCTGTGATAAGCACAGAAGACAACTTTCGATTACCGAAAGCACCGAAAGCACGAAAGTAAGTTGCTATGCGCCTGGTCACACCAGATTTTTTAAAGAAATGAAGTTCACTTTAATTTTTAACCAATTGGCTAACCTTGTTGCTTGAAAACGTCGGGAACCAGGGACCGTTTCTAACTTAAGTTGAGTCTAATTTCACGTGTTTTGTTTTAATTTATATTTTTTTTGAATGGATTTAGATAATTTATTTCTATTTTAATATTTTGTGTAATATTATAAATATGTAAGTATTAAAAACAATATTTTTTGATGATTGACTTAATAAATATAATAATACACTTTCAGATAAAGATGCCTTTCAAGAAAACAAACACCAAATTTTTTTCAATAAAATCAAAACAAGATTCTCCAGAGACTGTTTTTTGGAAACAATTTCGGGAACCAATTTTATTAAAAGAATTCGGATCAGTGGATTATATAAATTTCTCGCCGATTGAGCCTCACTATTTTGCTGTCACTTCATCAGTTAATGTACAGATTTATAATCCAATAACGAAGCAAGCTCTAAAGAATTTCAATCGATTCCGAGAGAAAGCGTATGGAGGTAATTATCGTTCTGATGGGATGTTACTCTGCGCTGGATGTGAGGAGGCGCAAATCAAACTTTTTGATGTCACTACCAGATCCACGTTGAGAGTTTTCACCGGTCACAAAGCCCCTGTACATCGATGCTTTTTCACACATGATAAGACACACATAGCAAGCTTTTCCGATGATAAAACTGTGGCTCTGTGGGATATTCCAAGTGAGAAACAAATCGTTTCTTTTGAAGAGCATACCGATTACGTGCGTGCAGGAGCGGTCTCTCCTGTTTCGGCTGATATTTTCATCTCCGGAGGATATGATGGATGTGTTAAGATGTTTGACAGTCGAATGAATTCCGCCGCATTTAGCGTCGAGCATGGCTCTCCAGTCGAAAGTGTCATTTTTCTACCCACAGGAGGTATTTTCTGTACATCAGGCGGAATTGAAATCAAAGTTTGGGATGCGTTCACTGGCGGAAAACTATTAGCAAAATTAGTTAATCACCATAAAACTGTAACATGTCTCACTATTACGAGAGATGGGAAGAATTTTCTGTCCGGCGGATTGGACCGCCAAGCAAAGGTTTACGACATCTCGAATTTCGAGGTGGTTCACACTGTGAATTACCCGAGTAGCATACTCAGTTTGGACGTGAGTCCGGATAACGAGACGCTCGTGGTTGGGATGGTAGATGGCCTCGTCTCAGTCATTCGACGAGAACAGCCTGAGATTAAAGAGCCACGGAAAGAGAGGCGATTTCGTACCTCAGCTAAATTCACGCCCAATGAGATTGTCACCCAGGTAGCCGATATTAAAGTTCTCGAAAATAAACCATCGCAATTTCAAAAATTCGATAATCATTTAAGACATTTCCAATACACTAAAGCGCTCGACTCCGTCCTCGTTCCCTACATCTTAAATAAATTCCCTGAATATACGGTCTCAGTCTTTCAAGAACTCATTCGAAGAGACGGCTTGAAACGGGCCTTTGTCGGGCAAAATGATAAATCTCTAATTCTCTTCCTGAGGTTTCTCAATAAGAACATCGGCATCAGTTCATTTACACGAATTCTTCTCTCAGTCGCCCACCAATTTTTAGATTTATATGAGGACACCAAAGATCTAAGCTCCGAGGTTTGTAAACTTATTGAATTAATTCATATAAAAATTCAAGAGGAAGAAAAATTAACCGAACAGTTTCTTCTTTTACGCGGTGCTATTGACCTACTCCTGGCTTCTGATATTAAAAAATCGGAGACTTCAAATCAAACATTAACTCCATCAGAAAATGCACAAAATAATAATTTAGTTGTTAATTTAGCTTAAACAAGAAATTGATCGACTTTCTTTTTAAATATTCCCTTATTCCCTTGGCTTAATGTTTATATGTGAATAGGATGTTACAAAATCAATTTGTTTGATACAAATTCAGTTGTATCATTTAAAAATAGAATATTTTATTTTATCTCTGTGTCATCTTCATGTAAATTCAAAAGCAAGGTTATTGAAATTATCGTTGTAAAATTAAAAGGCGTTAAATAAAATTATATATTTTATATTAATTAAATATTTCGAAAACTTAATTGAGCAATCGAAAAATTTTAACAAAAGTGGCGCCATTCCTCCTTCGGAATGGATATTGTAATTTAAATAAATAAATATATTGATTTACAAGGATATAGAGAAAAATAAACGTGTATAATTTCGATTGAATCCCCAGTACCTTATTATTTAAATAAATTAGAAATAGGCTATCTTTTGATAACTCTTAAAAGATAATAAGGACATACAGAGGGGCATCCATGCGTTTTCTCATATGATAATTTCATTGTTTTAAAAAATAAATTGTGGTTCAAAGATTGAAGAGAATTCCAATAAGATTTCCATCTTCTTTTATAAAAACAATGAAATAATCACATGATAATCATGGAATGTTTTAATATTGCTCCTTGGTGTACACTAAAGGCAGAAAGTTTGTGGCACGTTACAATATAATTTTTATCAAAATAAAAAAATACAATTTTTACATAAAAATATGTAAAAATTATTTCTTTAATTTATTTAAGGTCTTTTTTCGGAATCTAATGGCATTTAGACCTCATCTCTATTTATTTCAAATGATTGGTGCCAATTAAATGAAATAATTTTTTCTCGCTTGGGACGGGAAGCGAACCCGGGACTCAAGCACGAGAAGCCAATATCTTCTCTCTGAGGCAAAATTATTTCTAGACTTGTTTATTTCAACTAAATTATTTATGAAATTCAATTTTTTGACTGGATATTTTAAAGAAATTTTTCTATTTACAGTATATTGTAGAATCTATAAAGTCTTAAATATTTGAACGAAGAAATTAGTTTTCAAATTTATATAAAAATATTGTAACATGCCTCTAATTTTCTATAGATACTGTATATATATAGAATCAAAATAATTTCTATTATAAAATTTATTAATTTTAGCTTTTATGAAGCTCTTTTTTTTAATTAGTTCTTAATACGAGATAAAAGATAGTCTATGAAAATGATTTCCAAATTGTGAGCCACGGTTCTGGTATATGGACACCTTGAAAATATTTCAATTTAGACAAATAGACCAATGTTTTGACTTATGGTGCCGCGGAAAAATTTATTTTTATATATATAGACTTCAGGAACTTACACTTATGTCAAATTTATTTTGATACTTAATAGATTTATGATTTGTAAAGTTACGACTCAGTTGATACTCGCTATCGTTTTACAACACTTACAATGAGAATGATCGGTTAATTAAGTGTTACTTCTTCCTTTTTGTTCGTACAGTGGGGGACAATATTTAGTCCCACCCATGCGTTTTCTACTTGTGATTATTTCATTGTTTTTAAAAAAATAAATATTTTTTAATGGAAAGTTTCATGGTTCAAACCTAAAAAATTTCCAATAAAGATTTTCATTTTCTTATATAAAAACAATGAAATAATCACAAGTAGAATACACATGGGTGGGACTTGATATTGACCTTCACTGTACATAAAAATCTTGTTCGAGTTTGCATATATATATATATAATAAATATTTGTATGCCCTCGGGTTTAGGGGTTAGCATGCTGGCCTTCGGTTCCTAGGATCGCGGGTTCGGATCCCGTCTTATGCGATAATTTATTTTAATTTAATTGGCTACCAATAAATTGAAATAAATAGCGTTCTAAATGGTCTCCGTGTATATATCTAATCGCGGAAGCCTTCCAGAGCATACCGGTATATATATATATATCAAGTGTTGAAATATTTCCCTATTTCAATTTGCAACATTGATTTATTTTTCTCTTAATCCTCATCCCATTATCACACATTATTTTATGAATGAGACGAAAACTATTGATTATTTTTAAATTGTTAAAAACCATATCTCCTTATTTAGGAAGGCTCTTTCGTTGTGCATGCCCCAAGTTTTTTCCGTTTTCAACCACACTAAAAATTGCCTATTTTATTAAATAAAAATTTTTTATTATTAATATTAAATTGAAATACAATTTTAAAAAAGATTTTCAAACTTTTCTAGGTTAGTTTTTTTTACACAGCATCCAAATCATTTGTAAGAAATAAATAAGAAGTAAACCTATAAACTTATTTGTGTAAATATTGTAAATTAAATAAATTATTTTTATATATTTCAAAATCATTTCTTTGTTCCATACCACTCACTGGTTCTTAACTTCAAAAGCAGTCTTTCCCAAACTGTACGCGGCAGCTGTTCTCTTGGGATGACGTTAAAATTTTCCTATACAAAATAACAATATATTAATAATATTATTAACTTGAAAAATTCGAGTTGGACGGGTCGCTATGGGTTCAGTTGAATTTTTATTTTATTGCGATGAAAATTACGACGGAAGATTTAAAAAAAGGCCACATTTTTATCTACTTGTGGGGTTAAACTGATAGCTTTGATAAAAAATTTATTCCAACAGAGAAAAATTGAAGAAGTTACTTATAAAGAAATTTTAGAGAAGTTAACAATTTATTTTAACCCGAAACAGAATAAGTTTGCTGAACGCTTTAAATTTAGGAGGCGTAAACAAGCAGTAGATGAAAGCGTTCCACAATAACTGGCAAATCTTAGGAAAATGACGGAATTCTGTGAATGTTGTCGACAAAATTTTAGATCAGATGATTAATTACCTGGCGGATGAAGCCGTGGCTCAAAAATTAATGAGTGAAAAAAGCCACAAGTATTGCAGTAGCCGCTGAAATCTCTAAGACACATTTTAACAGCAAAAATATTGATATTAATATCTTCTAAGGGAGGTGAAAGGGGAACGGGTCAGTTAGGTAAGGATAGTCAAAGCATTGGCTAGATGCAGGGTAATAGATGTCATGTTTGGTGGCCCAGGATTGATTAAGATATTGGTGAGAGAGTAAAAAATTGTTATCAATGTTGTTCGTTAGGACATAACCCACCAAAATCTAACGAGTCTTCATGGCCGTCCCCTTTAAAGACTTGGTCACGTCTGCATATCGATTTTGCGGGGCCCGAAAAAAATAAAATATTATTTATATTAGTTGACTCGTTCTCTCGGTGGCCCGAAGTGGAAGTGGTAAAAGCAACATCGTCTGCCGAAACGATTAAGGTCTTAAAAAAAATATTTGCCACTCATGGACTTCCGGAAGTGATAGTCTCAGACCAGGGGCACCGCTTTCACAAGCTCCGAGTTTGCTAAATCCTTACGAGTCAACGGAATCAAATACATTCGCTCAGCCCCTTTCACCCATCATCGAATGGCCAGGCTGAGCGAATGGTACAAACCATAAAAAATAATATGGCAAAGTTTGAAGAGAGAAATTTTGAAAACCAATTATATAAGTTATTATTAAGAATTCGGATATCGCCGATACCGGGAAGCCTAGCGTCCCCTTCGAAATATTAATGAACCGTAAACCAAGGTCAAATTTAGATCTCTTACACCCGTCAAATCTTAGAGAAAAATATAATGATTATAAGATCGAACAAAAATTTAAAATATCAAGTTATTTGGTTCCGCATCTTTAATAAAAAATAAAATGGATTAAAGGGAAGATCATAAAAATGTTGGGAGGTAAAAATTATATAATTGAAGGGTTAAATGGAACGCTGCATGCAGGGCCGAAACGAGGACGTGGCAAAACAGGCCGCGGGCGAAACTGGGCTGGGGGCGCAAAAGCAAGGAGACCGACCTAGTTGTGAGCTGCACGAGGTTTTTATTATTTTGGGAATTAAATTTTATTTTGAATATAAAATTTTAAAAAATTAATACGCCAGCCCCCTCCCCCTCACATAAGGTATAAAAAACAGTTAAGAATAAAAAAAGTGCAGGAGGTGGATTTGAACTCGCGAAGTTTGGTTACGTGAGAATGTAAAAAAATAGGACTATTTAACCGCCTGAGCCATAGTTTAATTAATCGAAATTTGGAATTATAAGCCATATAAGAAACAAGAAATAAAAGAAGTATTAAAAAAATTTTAATATTCCACATATGATATATCATTTTTCATTACTTTTTATGCTGATTAATAATTTATAATCGAAATCTCAATAGCAGTCATAGTTTTCAAATAATTCAATGGGCAAACGTCAGATTGTTTATGCCTTGATGTAATTAAACCAAAAACTCTATCTAACATATGATACATGTCATTAATTCTTGAATTCTCCCTGATTTCAGAGAACTAAAGCCCTTTTAATTATATGATTTAATTTGGAAGTTATTAGCGATCAAAGTTAAGCTTATTTTCGCCCTTAATGACATCAACACTCACAATTCTATATTTTCGAAAAAGCTTATTTAGCATTGTCTGATTAAAACCAAATTTTTACCAGAGATTTATAATTAAAAAATGAGTTTTTTTCTAAAGTTTCATTAAGATTGGTGAAGAAATAAATAAAATATTGACTATTTTGTAAATTGAATTTTAGAATTCGCGATCCCGGTTGGGTAAAGAGAGCGATCTATGAACCGTGTCTAGGCTTCTATCTGAGATCCCAAATTCTAAAACTTAATTTACAAAATAGTCAATATTTTATTTATTTCTTTACCAATCTCAATGAAACTTTAGAAAAAAACTCATTTTTTAATTATAAATCTTTGGTAAAAATTTGGTTTTAATCAGACAATGCTAAATAAGCTTTTTCGAAAATATAAAATTGAGTGTGTTCATGTCATTAAGGTCGAAAATAAGCTTAACTTTGATCGCTAATAACTCCCAAATTAGGTCATATAATTAAAAGGGCTTTAGTTCTCTGGATTCAGGGGGATTTCAAGAATTAATGGGATGTATCATATGTTAGATAGAGTTTTTGGTTTAATTATATTAAGACATAAACAATCTGACCTTCTCCTATTGAATTATTTGAAAACTATTAATGTTATTGACATTTCGATTATAAATTATTAATCCGCATAAAAAGTAATGAAAAATGAGATATCATATGTGGAATATTAAAATTTTTTTAATACTTCTTTTATTTCTTGTTTCTTATATGGCTTATATTTCCCTATTTCGATAAATTAAACTATGGCTCAGGCGGTTAAATCGTCCTATTTTTTTCCATTCTCACGTAACCAAACTTCTCGAGTTCAAATCCACCTCCTGCACTTTTTTTTAAAATCATATTATCAATTTCCTTTTATTTTTAATGCTAACTTATAATTTCATTTATCTGTCATTAAAACGAGAGAAAGGATTTGTGGAATATAAATTTTGGTAACCCCTATGTTTAGGGAATTTTGACAAATTTTTAAATAACTTCTTTTTTATTTATGTTAGCATGAAGGCCACAATTTTAACCAATTACGCTGGCTGGAGTTGGAAACGAATCTGGAGGAGTAAATGAGCAGGGTATTATCACAGATTAATGATATATATTATTAATGAGGAACTTGGCCAAAAAAAGGTTTTTTTTTTTTTTTTTAAAACATTCACACTTTTTTTCTCATTCACACTCACACTCACACACACATTCACACAGTCTTTTCGGCAACTTAGGCCATATAAGACTTTGACGATAACCGTTGTAATTAATATATCAATTTGGTGTTCAGGCATTTCTATTTAAGCCATCTGGTATCCAAATGCAAAAAAAAAAAAAAAAAAAAAAAGGTTATGAAACAGTGGATTATGGGGGGAGGGGGGCGCAAGTTAGACGCTTGCTACAGGCGCTTCATACCCTTGTTACGGCACTGGCTGCATAAACGGCATGTGGATCAGATAAAGAGGGCTGCTAAAACAGATAATATGGCTAAATGGATAACATGCCAGATGACAGGGAAGAGGAAGGATCAGAAGCCGAAGAAGAAGAAGAAGAAGATGGTGGCATACAAGCAGAAGAAAGAAGAGGACCAGGAGAAGAGGAAAGGGAACGAGAACAAGAGCACGAGCCGAGCGTGGGGCCAATTAACAACAATCAAGAGCCAAACAACAGCAACAATCAACAGCTCCGGAGATCCCGGAGAAACCGACAAGCGCTCCAACGGCTCGATCTGTGAGGGGAAGGTGTTGTAGTGTATGGACATACACGGAGGCCTTGGAGATCATTGTTGCATTGTTGTATTAAATTCTGATTATAAATAAACTTAATGTTATATATTTGCCGAGACTCATTGTATGTTATATCGTAATTGGTTTGAACGTAACAATTATTAATAGTTAATAATATATTAATAGTATTATTAATAGATATAATAAAGAAACAATTGTTTTCTTTCTTGGATAAAAAGTAAACGAAAAAGTTTGGAATCCTGTGCAAAAGCAAACAAGCTCACCTATCGGCACACAAATCGGGATAGGTGGCCCCCGAAAAACAAGACCATTGAACGCCCGCCGGAAGCCATCGATACATGTATCTAAATAAATAATAAATATTTATATAAGTCAAATGGCCTCTGCAGCCGAAATGACATAAAAAAAAAAAAAAAATGTTTTCAATAAATATAATTTCTGTAAAAAAATTTTGTTTAATATTTTATAAAAATGGCTCGGACTATCAAGGAGCTTGGCGATCTTTGGCATAGACCCTCAAAACTCCTCCTGGCGGGGCATTGAAGGGTTGAAGGAAAAATCGAGATGAATATTTTTTGAATTAATTCCAATTTTGGTATTTTTCAAGAGGCTCTTCAAAATTGAGTAATTTTCTCTAGAAAAAACATTTGCCAAATTAATTGATCTTAAGATAACAATTTTACAAAATTTCTTTTTACTTTGAATAACTTTTTAAATATGGAAAAAACAAAAGTATTAAGGATGTCCAAATAAAAATATATATATATATACACAAATCGTTGAACATTCAAAAAATATATATTTATTGATAAACAGAGACTAAGTATAAGATTAACATTAATTATTTTTTTACAAATTAAAAAAGATTTGTTAAATATCGGGTGTTATAATTTAATTGTAAGTGATTAAAAAACAACAAATAATATATTAAAGCTGTATTCACCAAGAGGGACTGCCCAGAGTTCGTATTCAAGTTATAAAATGAGGCCAAACATAAAAGTATGCAAATATATAGATCCATCCAACAAACAACTATACGAACGAAACTGCATTAAAAAAGCAAGTTGCTTTTTTTTTCCTCATTCACACTCACACACACATTCACACAGTCTTTTCGGCAACTTAGGCCATTTAAGACTTTAAACGATATCCGTTATTAATTATTATACATATTGGGGTCCAGGCATTCTTATTTAAGCCATTTGGTATCCAAATGCCTTAAATAAAATCTTCGGACTGCCTGGAGTCCGAACCCGTGACGTTCGGTATAGAAGGTAGACGCGCTACCAACTACTCCAAGCCCCGTGGGCCAAAGCAAGTTGCTGTTTTAATGCAGTTTCGGTCGCATACTTGTTTGTTTATTTGCACAGACCAATTTTGTTTAAAAGCTTATTTACACGAGTTCGGAGGGTGCCTAACTTGAATATAGAATTTCAACCTCGTAGCTCAATTCCTTCATGCTTTAAATTGAACCCAGACAGACCATGTCGCGAAAACCACTTTTTTGGATTCAGGGGACCTCAAAACGTGTATATCCATCAAAATCTCGAGAACGAATTTTTGACATGAATCCAATACTTTCTCTCTATATAGGCTTATATACATGGGCGTACCCAGAATTAAATCTAGGGGGGGGGGGGGGCATGGTTAGATCATGGTCGTCCAGGGGGGGGGCAGATCATGGTCGTCCAGATTGGGACATAGCTATTTTTTATATAGAGGAGTAAAGCCTTCGAATTAAAGGCCTAAAAACCCTCGAGTCCTAACAAAAAGAATCATTCCCCGTCGCCAACCACCAATTTTGTTTCGTTTCATCACTTTATAAACATTTAATTTTTTTTTTTGTTGCTTCTAGGGGGGGGGGGGCAGATGCCCCCCTGCCCCTCGCTGGGTACGCCCATGCCTATATACGTATAGTAACATATACATATAGGCAAGAGAAAGTAAAAATAGATTTTGTTATAGTCCTAAAATTAGTTTATTTACTCCTCTGGAAAGTAAGGAAAATTGAGATACGCCACGTTGCTTGCTACATTGACGATATATATATATCAATACCATAACATTTTGGACTCATGCCCGGAGTTGCCGGATTTTTAGACGTCAATCTAAAGCTTATACAGGTATATGCCAATTCTACTAAAAACAAAGAGTATATTTCTTTACAATGCAAAATATACTATTTTGTCTTTTTGGTGTCTATAGAATTAACAATAAAATTAACAATAGTGCACAGTTAAGTTATAACACCCTGTATTTAAAAAAAGTTATATATATATTTAATTTGATTGATTGATTCAGAAAAAAACATAATTAGTTTTTCCCGTCTCGACCATTCCTTTCCTAATCACTTAGATTAATTTATATATGACAATTACTCTCCGTTTCAAATACTATATCGTATGTGTACTTAATTTGAAAAAGATTCATTGAAAATTGTGGATTTCTATAGAACATATACATACATACATTTTTCCATTTCATCTTTATATATAATACAGATAATTTGTCATTGGCCCTCGGAGCTTGGTGTAGAGGCTAGCGTGCTAACCTCGTATACGAAACGTCGCGGGTTCGGACCCCAGGCTGTCTGATGATTTTATTTAAGCCAATTGGATACCAATAATCCAACATTCGTCGGATGTTCATTAAATGAATCAGAAGTCATGACATCCGACGAATATTCTGCACTGAGGATTCTTGCCGCGAAGACATTTACAAAATAGTTTTTTTCCCAAAGGATATCACAGGATGTCGAACGGCTAACTCGAAGATTGAGGTGAGTGTAATGTTAATAAAAAATTAAAATATTTTTATTATCAATTATTTTTTATTTCTAGACATTTATCGGCCAACCAGTGTACATTATTGGTTTCAATCCTTAAAATGGATCATCTTCAGGGCCTACAAAACAAAATATACATCAGGAATTATTCCTTTCTGTGAAACAAACATTAGTCAGATTTAAAAATTATAAAAACATTTTCATATATGGGTGATTCTTTTACAAACCGAACACTTTCTGACCGACATGTTTTTGATTTGGCTGAAATTTTTTTACGGGTTCTATAACGAAAAAAAAGATAGCCATCCGCGAGGATTTTCTTTTTTCTTTAATATTTTGGGAAATATCGAGGGTCGAAAATGTGAAAATTTGATGATTTTCTGCTTAGACGCTCACTTTTAAAAATTCATAACTCTGGTTCTATTTGAGCTAGAAAAAAACTTTTTTACCATTTTAAAGCTAAAGGAGTGAACTTTAAGAAAAAAATTGTTCCATCAAAATTTATTAAAGATTTCACATTGTTATCAACAATTGAAATCTTAAAATCGATTTTTAACAATGGGGCCCCAAATGTATTACCTTTTTATTATAACCATCGCATTCTACGTCAAATTTTATGCCGATAACGGTTTTTTAATCGATGGAGAATCAATTAGTACTATTGAAAAAAATCCCGCCAAGTGCTCTCATGCGGTAAAATGACGTCATATCAAAAATAAGATAAAAAAGTCCAGGGGTATTGAACCACTCTTTCCAAAACTATATTTAGATTTAATGTAGCTTTTATGGTCAAGTAGCTATCCGTTGCACAAGTAGGGCTATTTTTCGATATTTTTTTGCCTAAAAAATGAAGTTTTTCGAGAGGAAAACTAATTTTGGAGTTAATTACTCGGGATTTTTTTATTTATTCTATTAGAGGTTTTCTTTCTGCACCAAATGACATCACATTTACTCTGATCTGATTAGCCGTTCGGAATCTACAGGGGTTTAAACTTTCAAATTAGAATTTACCGCAGCGCGGTAAAATAAAATGATAGGAAAAAAATAAATGGTGAAATCTTTAGCTGAAAACTCATTCTTTCTAACCGTATATTCCCCATAATTATACCTCTTAAGACAGAGGAGTTATTCAAGCCGATAAACTTTTTCGTGCATGCCCTAGGGCAAGAACAAAAATCTTTGCACGAAAAAGTTTATCGGCTTGAATAACGTCTCTGTCTTAAGAGGTATAATTATGGGGAATATACGGTTAGAAAGAATGAGTTTTCAGCTAAAGATTTCACCATTTATTTTTTTTCCTATCATTTTATTTTACCGCGCTGCGGTAAATTCTAATTTGAAAGTTTAAACCCCTGTAGATTCCGAACGGCTAATCAGATCAGAGTAAATGTGATGTCATTTGGTGCAGAAAGAAAACCTCTAATAGAATAAATAAAAAAATCCCGAGTAATTAACTCCAAAATTAGTTTTCCTCTCGAAAAACCTCATTTTTTAGGCAAAAAAATATCGAAAAATAGCCCTACTTGTGCAACGGATAGCTACTTGACCATAAAAGCTACATTAAATTTAAATATAGTTTTAAAAAAGAGTGGTTCAATACCCCTGGACTTTTTTATCTTATTTTTGATATGACGTCATTTTACCGCATGAGAGCACTTGGCGGGATTTTTTTTCAATAGTACTAATTGATTCTCCATCGATTAAAAAACCGTTATCGGCATAAAATTTGACGTAGAATGCGATGGTTATAATAAAAAGGTAATACATTTGGGGCCCCATTGTTAAAAATCGATTTTAAGATTTCAATTGTTGATAACAATGTGAAATCTTTAATAAATTTTGATGGAACAATTTTTTTCTTAAAGTTCACTCCTTTAGCTTTAAAATGGTAAAAAAAGTTTTTTTCTAGCTCAAATAGAACCAGAGTTATGAATTTTTAAAAGTGAGCGTCTAAGCAGAAAATCATCAAATTTTCACATTTTCGACCCTCGATATTTCCCAAAATATTAAAGAAAAAAGAAAATCCTCGCGGATGGCTATCTTTTTTTTCGTTATAGAACCCGTAAAAAAAATTTCAGCCAAATCAAAAACATGTCGGTCAGAAAGTGTTCGGTTTGTAAAAGAATCACCCATATATATATAATATAATTCGTAAATTCATTTAAAATTATTTTAAGTTTTTTGAATAAATATTTTATTATTATGTGTATAGTTATTAAATGGAATTTTTTCTTTTGTCTTACCTAAAATTCTATGAAAATCCAACTTATAATTTTATTATTCACTTGTATAATTTTTTGCGAACAAACTTTTATAACCAATCCTATTTCACAAAGATATATATTAACTCCTTCTATTAACATATATTGTATGTATAATTTTTCGTTTTATGAAATAAAATTAATTACATTACTCCCTGTTTTCATAAATGTTCGAGTTAGCCGTTCGACATCCTGTGATATCCTTTGGGAAAAAAACTATTTTGTCGACGAATATTCGCTCAAACACATTGTCAGGAGTTGCCAAGAGCCTCTATGAGCCTGATGAAGGCCGGAATATCGGCCGAAACGTCGACAAACATATGAAATAAAGATAAATATAATTTTCTTTGTGGATAGGTGAGGAGAAGAAGAAAATTCGCAGCTAGTTATATTTCATTATTTTTATTCCCATTATGTTGACGTTTCGGTCCCGGTCGGGACCATCTTCAGAACTAATGTACAAAGTTACAGACAATAAGTTACAAACAATTAGTTCTGAAGATGGTCCCGACCGGGACCGAAACGTCAACATAATGGGAATAAAAATAATGAAATATAACTAGCTGCGAATTTTCTTCTTCTCCTCACCTATCCTGATTGAACTACCAGCTATAAGCCTTACGTATCTAATTTTCTTTGTTTTTTTGGCTGCCTGGATATCCTCACCACTTAACTTATATAAGCAAAAGAAAATAATTCATATATTTATATCAATATTAATAGCATAAAATTTAAAAAAAAAAAAAACAAATGTGTGGTTAAAGCCAATTTTGGAAGTTTTTAATCATTTTTGACCTGGTCAAAATCTAAAAAAGTGGTCTTTTGAACAACTCTGTGTCTAACTCTGAATCACTTGACTATATTTTACCCTGTGGATGGATAAACATTATAATCTTAGTTTTACAATAGAGGTAGTCAGTGATTACTTATAGCTCACCACTTTATATTATGTGGAACATATCAAAACCTCCAATGTTCGAAACTCAATGAACTGGGAAGAAATTAAAATTTAATTTCAAGAAAGGAACTAGAAATCAGAGAATAAATTTCAAAATTTGTTTTTCCTGGACCAATCAACCAATAGGGCCATCGCACATTGAGATGCAGGTGGCGCAGCCCAGTTTCTGTGATAACCTCGAATTGAGACGAGTAGCACAGTTCTGGCCACTTGCCGTTTGTTTACACATCTTAATCAAAATTCCATTGTGCTTTGATAACTGTGAACACAGCTTTTTTTGTACAGCCCTACTCTGAGCGTGCTGCATGACAGCTCAATGTGCGCATTGGCTATTAAATTTGATTCTCATTTACATTTCTTTAATATTTTATTTTATATAGTCTATTAGATATTTAGTAAAATACTTTATATATTATTTTACAATAAGTCCTTTTAGCGAGGTAGTTTGGCGACACTTGAGGCGTCCAAAGACATACAACGACAGGTGCAGCCAGTCACTGGACATTCCAGGTGCTCTCTAAAAAAAGAAAAAGAATATTTTACGAATTAAATATAAGAGATATAGAATGAATTTACTCAAATGATAGGGGTGGGGGAATTTAACTCACTTGAACCATTGAGTCATGTGAGTGGCATGGCCTCCATGTCTACATGATTGGCACCACGTGAACCAGCTGGCGAACTCGGCTAGTTTATTTGACCGGCCGTTCGTGCCCGAATTTGGTGGCTGGCCATGTTGCTGTTGAGATCCTGAGGCAGTACCCATGTGTACCAGACAAAGAGCACAACGTGGCAGCGGCTTTCGACATTGCGGACACGCGTGCATCTGAAATTTAAATGAATATTGGTTTTTTTTTTTTTTTATTTATTTATTTTTCAAAATTTACTTTTAATTTTTGTGCGGTGGCCCCGAGTCTTCCAAGAGTTCCAGCAGCTCTCTGTCGAGTGCCGCCCTGCATTTGAGCGCTAATTGATTTCCCACAGAAGTTGCACGTGACAAATACGAGTTGTGGTGGTTTGATTGAATTCACGGCCGAGAGTTGAGCTGTCGTTGATGCTAGCATTGATGACGAATTCACTGATGATGATAGTGAGCAATTATTCACCATGATATCTGTTTGAGCTCTTTGGTTCCATAATCGCCAAGCGTCGAGGAGAGTACGATAGCTAATAAAGTAAAAATAAATATTAAAAAATCATTCATTTCAATTATATCTCTAGCCCTCGGGCTTGGTCTGGTGGCTAGCGTTAAAATTATTCATGTTTCATGGAGAAATTAAGGATTCATTCATTTGAGGGGTGCTTCACTACTCGGATGGGCATAGGGATTGGCGCCAGTGTGGCTGTGAGAGTATTAAAACAGGCTTGAGGCCCGTGGGTGGAGACCGCGGTCCCCTCCTCACAGTCTTGGGTCCAGGGACTCGAGTCCCGTCACTCCAAGGCTGTGGGGCATCGGATCAAAATCAAGCCCCGGGAATGTGAGTCGGAGTAGGATAAACGCGTACTAGCCCACACCCCTCATGATTTACCAAGGGGCTAGCAAGCGTTCTCAGACTGTGACGGCATATGCACGGGGACATAGCTATCCAGTGATACTTGCGAGCTAACCATTAGGTGTGAGCAGAGGGGATCCTGTGGCCAGGGGAATTACTCTGCTCACCCTTGGCTTGGGTATGGGGACAGAGTCCCCATCGTCAATTGACGAAAAAATCTCCCTACCACAAGGGGTAGAGCGATGGAGAGGGTAGTGCGTGAATAGGGCAATTTGCTTAACTCGAGTCAAGCAAATCATCGTACTCAAGAAGCACAGTCTCCTCCCTTGATTTTAAAAAATTCAATCAGAGCTATATATATATTGACCTTCGGAAAATTTCATTCCCTCATGTTTATATTATAAATAAATGAAAGTAAAAATTTATTATTGAATATTGTTAAAAAATAAAATTCCTATTTTGAAAGGCCATATATTCTCTTCAAAATTAGTTTTGTAAAAAATTGATAAATACTTTCAATTTTTTGTATGAAATTTTTTTAATATAATTTAAAAGGTTATTTTACTAGAGGATCCCTTTCATAATATTTTCAATAAGGTTAGTTTTTCTTTTTTTATATTAAATTTATTTTTCTATATTGTTACTTATTAGTTAAGAGAAGGAAATTATACTTATGAAAAGAAAATGAATGGATCAAAAAGCCAAATAAAAAATCTGGTGTGACTGGTGCACAGCACACAACTTCGGTAAGAGAAAGTTGTGCACCGGACTGGTCACACCAGATTTTTTGTGTCGAGATATATTAAGTTTCCCATAGCACCTTAGTTTCAAACTTGCGTTATCAATGTTGACTGCTTGAAATAAACTATAATTATTTTTCAAAATTTTAATCAAAATTGTTAGAGCGAATGGATGGTTGGTTACCTGTTAAGCCAATCTGAGACATGTCCTGATTCCTCAAGTTTAGTTATGTCTGTTGGAAACGCTCTGACTGCTAATAAACTTGCGCTCTGAACGTCACCAGTTCGATCAAGGTATCTCTGCAGCAGAGTGATGCCTTCTTGGCTGGTGCCTGCAATACATCAAATTCGATTAGTAGTAATATTAGTGTCAAACACGTTGTGGATACTCTGCGGAGTAACTTTCATGGGAATAATACTGAGGTGGGTTCCCGTTTCCTTCCTCAGGAGGAGGCATTTCAAATAAGATTTGATTATTTTTTGCCATAAGATGGATTTGAACTCGAGTTGTTTTCAACTCAGGATTATAAGTTTAACTGCTTTATTCCATCGGCTAATCGTCTATTCACATTTAAAATATTATATTTAAAGCAAATTTCATTAAAACTAATAATTAATGATAGGTAAATAAAAGAAGAGCAGCCAAAATTATTTCATTTATTGACCCACTAGGCTGACGTTTCGGTCCTGGTCAAGACCATCCTCAGAGCTATAACAACATAAAGTATATTTTTTTAAAAAAGATATTATTTGTGAAATTTTACAATTTATAACATTATATAACTTGGCATAATATAGAGATATTATAATTACCTTGCGGGTTGTCAATATAGGCATACAAACAACAACACAATCATATATTCTATGAACATTCGGTTACAGATATTTAGAAAATTAATATGTAGAATGATTGAATTATAATTTAAAAAATACATATATCAATAACATAAGCCAATTAGTTGAGTACAGGCAGTGGATAAGAAGGTAGGCATCCCATGGTTATAGTCTTCCCCCCACTCTAAAGTGAGTGACGTAGTAGAGAGAGGAGATTGGTGCGCAGCTCACCGCTTTAAGATATTCCTATATAGAAATATGGTGGATCTTATATCTTGCTTAAAATTGACTGTATTATTCAAATAAATATATATTGCCTCTAGAGTCAACCTCTTGTAGTAATTGTCCTCGAAACCTAGGATTTTCACGTCTTCAAAGTTGAAATGATGGTTATTATTAATAGCATGATCGGCCAATGCAACACTGGTGTCACGGTTCTTGATGTTGCTTTTATGTTGAGACAACCGACTATTTAGGTATTGCCGGGTCTGACCCACATAGCACAAGTCACAATCGTTGCATGACACTTTATAGACAATCTCGGAGTTCTTGAGGAGGGGGGTAGGATCCTTATTATTAAAGAGGAAGCTCAATGTGTTGATGGGCTTGAATGATATAATAATATTGTCACTCACGCGGCTTATTAGCTTTTTAATTCTTTCAGAAAGGCCCGGCGTGTAGGAAAGACTCATGTAAATTTTACTATTAGCCATGGAATTGTTATTACCACCAATCGGACCATCAGGGATCATGGATATTGAATTAAGTGTGGGCTGTCTATTTTTAAAAAAATATATTTTAAATATTTTTTCGATAAAATATCTGGGATATTTGTTAATGAACATGATTTTTTTAATTTCGTTAAAGCAATCAAAGATTAAATTTACTAAAGAAATCGAACAAGATGGTGAAATATCGTTCCTAGATTTGAGACTAATAAGAGATGGAGAGAGCATAAAAACCAAATGGATAAGAAAAAGCTCCAAATCTACCCGCATTGTAAACTACCACTCGAACCATCCTTTAATCCACAAGAGAAATCTTGTTTACAATATGATTTTGAGGGCTGACAGGCTATCCAATCCTGAATATAAGCAGGATTGCTTTAACGAAATTAAAAAAATCATGTTCATTAACAAATATCCCAGATATTTTATCGAAAAAATATTTAAAATATATTTTTTTAAAAATAGACAGCCCACACTTAATTCAATATCCATGATCCCTGATGGTCCGATTGGTGGTAATAACAATTCCATGGCTAATAGTAAAATTTACATGAGTCTTTCCTACACGCCGGGCCTTTCTGAAAGAATTAAAAAGCTAATAAGCCGCGTGAGTGACAATATTATTATATCATTCAAGCCCATCAACACATTGAGCTTCCTCTTTAATAATAAGGATCCTACCCCCTCCTCAAGAACTCCGAGATTGTCTATAAAGTGTCATGCAACGATTGTGACTTGTGCTATGTGGGTCAGACCCGGCAATACCTAAATAGTCGGTTGTCTCAACATAAAAGCAACATCAAGAACCGTGACACCAGTGTTGCATTGGCCGATCATGCTATTAATAATAACCATCATTTCAACTTTGAAGACGTGAAAATCCTAGGTTTCGAGGACAATTACTACAAGAGGTTGACTCTAGAGGCAATATATATTTATTTGAATAATACAGTCAATTTTAAGCAAGATATAAGATCCACCATATTTCTATATAGGAATATCTTAAAGCGGTGAGCTGCGCACCAATCTCCTCTCTCTACTACGTCACTCACTTTAGAGTGGGGGGAAGACTATAACCATGGGATGCCTACCTTCTTATCCACTGCCTGTACTCAACTAATTGGCTTATGTTATTGATATATGTATTTTTTAAATTATAATTCAATCATTCTACATATTAATTTTCTAAATATCTGTAACCGAATGTTCATAGAATATATGATTGTGTTGTTGTTTGTATGCCTATATTGACAACCCGCAAGGTAATTATAATATCTCTATATTATGCCAAGTTATATAATGTTATAAATTGTAAAATTTCACAAATAATATCTTTTTTAAAAAAATATACTTTATGTTGTTATAGCTCTGAGGATGGTCTTGACCAGGACCGAAACGTCAGCCTAGTGGGTCAATAAATGAAATAATTTTGGCTGCTCTTCTTTTATTTACCTATCAACGATTATCCAGCTATAAAATCCACATTTGTAACTAATAATTAAATTTTAAATTCGCGAGATCCAGGTTGCTATTGGTATAATAAAAATTTAAAATATGTATATATACTCTACGCTAAAGCCCACTGTAGTTGCAAAAAAAATTTATTCTCTCATCGAGATCTTTATTTAAAAAAATCGAGAGAAAAGAACTTGAAATTTAGATATCAACTCATATAGGCCTATTTAGAAGGGTAGTCTTATTTTGATCTGTAGATTTGTTCCAATCAAGAAAAGCTAAACTTCTTCTTCTTTCTTTGCCTTTATTATTCCTGCGGTGCGGGGTAGGCGAAATGGATTTTTACGACCGAAAGAAATAGAACAGGCCGGCCCGTCGCACGGTCTAACGCCTATTGAAAATATAGAAGGGACAGACATGTAAAGACTGCCAGTCCCAGCTCGGGTAGCTCGTGGTCGCCATCCACATACCCACAAGATGTGGGCCCCTGAGCAGAAGAAAAGCTAAACAAAGTAATATTTAACAAATTTACGAGTATGTTTTGTTTTATTTGTTGTTGGACCAAACGCCCCATGGCCACCGGGAATCGAACTCAGGGAGCATATAATTCGTCGAAAAGACTGGAGATCCTGGGTTCACTGGGGCGTTTGGCCCACTAACAATAGAACCTATTTGATAGATAGAGATATTTTATTTAACTTGAAGGAGGGATATATATGATGTTAGAAGAAGGGGAAAAAAATAAACGATGCAGCTAGTAAAATTGAAATAAAACCAACTGCATCGCTCATTTTTTTTTTCCTTTTTCAAATAAAAATATATCTATGACTAGTCAAATCCGAATCGACGTATTCAGTGAATATTAATAACTTATTCATATATATAGATCTCGAATATTATTTAAACTGAGTAATAAAATGTAATAACCTGTGAGTAGGATGCCCGCTAAATCTCCTTCATTTGTGAGACGATCCGTTAAATGGGAGATAAATTCAGCTAATTTAGAATCGGAGAGGAAGATGCATGCAAACGCTACTCGATCTTCGACGGCAATCCCTTCTTCATTCTGTAATTATATAATTAGAAAAAAATAAATATAAAAATAAATATTAGGAATGGATATTTATTTCGTATGATTTTAAAAAAATTGTGAGGTTTGTCTTTGTGGCTGGAAGTATTTCTTAGGCGGAGTCAAAAAAAATTCAAGACATATGCAGCCAAAATTATTTCTTTTATTATGCCGTTCCAGGCTGACGTTCATAGGCGTAACTAGAAAATTTGGCTGGGGGGGGGGGGGGCATGTGACAGCTATCCTCCGGGGAGCCTGGAAAGCCCCATAGTTTCTAAATTTTGTTTGGGGCAGGGAGCTTTCTGGGGGGGGGAGGTCTTCTGGGGGCCCAGGCACCCCCTAGTTACGCCCATGCTGACGTTTCTGCCACTGGTGTGTCGCTGAAATTTTAATTTTAATTTATTCTGAAGATGGCCTACACCAGTGGCCGAAACGTCAGCCTGGAACCTCATAATAAAAGAAATAATTTTTACTGCATATAATTTTTACTACATCATAATCATTATATACATGAAATCCTTATAGAAGAAATATCGGCTCATAGAAAGAAAAATAAATAAATATGACTGTTTCTAAAGAAAAATTTATTTTGTTAAAAGCCGACGTAATAGTTTGGGAAAGATCGTATCGCCAGATTAGATTATTAATTATTATTAGGGTAAGGTGAAGAAAATAGATTTAATTCGGCCCAAAATTATTTATTACCAATGTCTACGTTTCGGGGACTATACGTCACCCATCCTCAGGACAAAGGTCGTAAAGTCTTTCGTGCCTCCAGCACTCGTGTAATAAATACAACAATAATTTTGTTGTGTGAAATGATGGCTGTATTTTATTTTAGGTTTTAGCTCACCATATAGCCAAATTAGATGCAAGTTTTAACCACGAGCCACTGCTCCATACGATTAAATTATTATTAAGCTTCAATGTTGCAAGAATCAAATTATCTACTAAAAGGCTCAAGAGAAGAGGTGAAAATAAAACAAGAGTAAACTTACAAGAACGGTATCGTAATTTTCTCCCTCGGCGGTAAGAAATGCAAAAGCAGCATTCAAATATGGATCGTTGAGGTGATTTCGTGACGATTGACAGAATTCATGCCACATCGAATTGTTGCCAGTTTCATTTTGTCTGCATTGTAAAAAAATAATTATTGATTTTAATGTATAATATTACGATTAAGTGATAAAAATAAAAGTTCAAAAAGGAATAGACTATTTGAGTGGGTAATTTTGATTTTATTTCATCAATGAATTTCATAATTTTGCCTATTCGGTTGGTCAGTAAAAATAATTCATATGAAATTAGAATCTGAGACTTATTTTATTTTAATGAAGTAGAGCAGGTGCCCCCAGTGTGGTTCGCAACACATCAAGTAGTGGTACCTAAGCGAACAGGATCATAAACCATTTAAACAAGTTATTTTATTTATATATGGGTCTTTCTTCAAAAATGGATGGAACAATGAAATAATTACATGAGAAAACCCATAGGGCTGCTTTTTATACAGAGAATTCCAAAGTTGAACACCTCCATGCCATTTCTCATATGATTATTTCATTGTTTTTTGTTTTTTTTTTTAATATGAAAATTTTTTTCATGTTAAGGTTGAATGAAATTCCAATTCCAATGGCACTTATTGTAGGACCGTTGTTTCTTTTTTAAGATAGAACGAAGTCAAAACGTGAGTCCTGCCAATGGTACGCGTTATTCTCATAAGAAGAACTCGAAAAAAAAGTTTGAGAACTTCTGAACCAGAGTAACCATTGTATTAATAATAATATTAAAGACGTAATTTATTTATTAATAAAAACTATATATGAATGGATACTGACTGAGCAGCAAATCCGCTCATTGCAAAGCCAACAACTCGTAGGTGAGGACCTCCTCGGCCTAAAATCTGAACAGCAATTCTCAATTTCAAATTGAAAACGGCGATAGCAGCTGCTCGTGTGAACGCGCCTTCGGATTCGAGCCGATCCAGGAATGTATCCAGTGCAAGAGTTTCCTTATCAAACCGCCAGCCACACAGCTGCAATGCTTTGTCTCTCTCATCACTCCTAAAAAATAAATATATATATATATATAAACCAGATAGGCTCAATGCGTTGCATAATCATTTACCTATAAATTTTCGCACAGGGCACAAAAGAATTGTTATTTGGAAGATCAGTCCATCTCATAAGATCAGAAACGGATTTAAGACCGGAATCTAAACGCAGAACACATCTGGGAAATTAAGTTTTTATTATTAGTATATATCAAATTTTGACAATTACAGGGAAGAAAGATATTTACTTGACGCCTGGCAATTTGGAACCCACGCCACGCATACTGCCGTCTTCCACGAGGGATCGGCTTAAGAAGAGCCAATGCCACACATTTTTTAGAGGTTCGTCCTCCGCAAGGTCTCCATTTTGCCATAATTCAGGCTGAAAAACAAATTAATTTATTAATATATAAAAAGAGAGGTTGACTTTCTGTGCGACTGACTGATTAATATAAATATAAAACGGCTTGTTACTTTTTACTTTCTCTTATCTATATACAGTAAATATATATATAGAAAGAAAGTATTGCGATCATGTCAAAAATTCGATGTCGGAATTTTGATGGAAATACATGTTTTGAGGTCTCCTGAGTCCAGAAATGTTATATTTAAACACCCCCCAGAAACGTGAAAATAAGCTATTGAACAAAATCAGCCAAATTTCAGTCTAAAAATTGTTTGAAGTACACTTTACTGATGTATTTAAAATTTTTCAAATTCACTTTCTAGCTCTTCCTTCCATAGAGCCAATGTTAAATCCCTGTGGAGATTTGCATGTTAATTTCGATGTCCCCTTTGGAACTTTTTACACTTCTAAAAAATGTTTTCCAATTTTTATGAAATTTTGTATTTATTTAGGATTCTCTTTTGTGTATAAAATATCCAAATATGAGGTTAAGGTTTTGAAAAATAACTATAGTTTATTTCAAGCAGTCAACATTTAAAATACACAGAGCCTATGGAAATTTTGAATCAATTGACTTTTTTACTTTTTACTTATTAAATGCAAGTGGTCAAGTTTGAAACTAAGGTGCTATGGGAAACTAAATATATCTCGACACAAAAAAATCTGGTGCCACCATCACACCAGATTTTTTATCGATTACATCAATCATTTTGAAAATTGAAAAAATAAAGTAATACAGTAAAGATGACGAAAATAAATTAAAATTTATTTGAATTATATTCAAAAATTTTAATTTAAAAGATTCAAATTTCATTCAAGAAAAAAAGGATATATCAAATAAAATTATGAAAAAAATATAATTTATTAAATGAAAATTTAGAATAATTTGCCAAATCAAAAAATATTAATTTTCTATTTAGTTATTAATTATATAAAAACATATATGTATTTCCTGACAATTATTTTCTTTTCAAATTAAAACATTTAAACAAAAATCGCTTAAAAAAATATCATTTAACTTATGAAAAAATTTAATGAATCGTTTTCATATAAAGAATGAAGATTGGGAATGCTCGGATCCTGAATGCGGGAGTATTAATTTCGCAAGGAGAGAGAGACTTGCTATCGGTGCTCTAAAGAGAGAGGAGAGGACAAGAAAAAAAGATAAGGCAAGAAATTGGCAAATTAAGCATCTAAAAGCCAAGGATTATTTGTCGCCGGCGACTGGCAATGTGACAAATGTGACAACATCAATTGGGCAAGAAGAAGAAGTTGCAATATGTGCAATGCCCCGAAATACGTCGAGGTTGAAGAACGAACTGGATATGGAGGTGGATACAACGACAGAGGGATTGTCGAGTATATTGAGAGAGCAGAATCAGATGACGATTGTGACGAGTTCGGGCGGAAAAAAGAGGAAAAAAAATTAATAAGGATAAATCATCAAAGAAAATTTGTATCTCACAAATTGAAACTGATAACGAGGTCGAAGACGAGGAGGATGAAGAAGAAGACCTGTCCAAGTATGATTTAATTGGATGGATTGCCGAAAAGAAGGGTGAAGCGCAAACAAATGCAAATGATGATACCGAAGAAAATAATTCCTCTTCACTTCGTTCAAGAACTTCATCACCATCATCCAGCGCACCATCGAAATAGAAAAAGTAATCCTTAATGATGTTACGTTTTATCTAGATTAAGTATTCACTTTGGCATTTCAATCAACACAAAAAAAATTGTTATAAAAAATACTCATTTTTAATTTCTGAATCACTTATTAGAAGTAGATGTTGAATTCTAGTTAATGAATAAATTATTCTCTACTCTTACATGTGTATATTTCATTTTTCCTTATTATTGTTATGCTATCTATTAAATTTTCGAGTTTAAGCTTTCACATTTGTTATCATTAATAAAAGAATTTAATTTTCGGTTTAACTGTGGTTTAATTGTAAAAATACATTTCGGCCACTCATTCTGTGGCTCATTCAGTTAAGATTACAAAGGTTGTTACATCTCTGACAATCTCATTTGAATTAGTTGAGAAAAACATCTTGTAAAAAGTTTGAAAAGCATCTTGTTTCTCTCAACTAATTCAAATGAGATTGTCATTGTATCTTAACTGAATTGAACCTGAATGAGCGACCGAAACGTTGTAATTTTTACAAATAAACCACTTAAACAAAATTAAATTCTTTTGTCTTTAAAACTTAGTATAGTCAAGTAATCTAACTGTCGGTTTTGAAAGAAATCACTTATAGATTTTGATTTTTACAAAAATATAAGCCGAATAAAAATAAAAATATTAATAAGAGGGTAAAAATGAAATGGAGCTAAGGTTATTTCTTTATTTGGTTAATTCACACAGCTGACGTTTCGGTTCCGTGTTTGAACCATCCTCTGGCGAAAAGTCATTATGAAAGTGTGATTTTATACATTGTTGAAAAATACATTTATGT